>JAULBS010093530.1:0-17052 GCA_032355785.1 Symmetromphalus regularis | reverse complement strand
ATATATATATATATATATATATATATATATATATATATATATATAGAGAGAGAGAGAGAGAGAGAGAGAGACAGACAGAGAGAGAGAGAAGGGGAGGATAATTTATCATTAAATCAACGATAACTAATATTTTGTATTTCATATGTCAAACAAAAACAGGACTTCATTGAGTCCACATTTCACGATTTATGTTTCTATCATGTATTTTGTGACCTTACAATCGCTATCCCCATTCGCTAAAATAAATAATAATAATAATGAAAAAAGGAAGAATCCCGGCCATCACTGGAAGATTTAGCAGGAGTTTCGTTTAGTTTATATTTCGACCATTACTTCGTGAAACATAATATAAAGGTAAACAAATATTTCAAGTAGATCATATATAAACTGGTCCATCTTTTGTTCCTTTCTTTATGAACGTGTAAACATTGTCATTTGATATCATGCTAAGAGACGAAACCAGATTTTGCGTTCAATGGTGTTAAGAAAATAAATACACTTTATACAGATAAAAACGTAGGTTTAAAAACGAAAAAAGAAACCCCCCTGGACACATCCACTGGATCCGTCTAATTATTATCAGTATATTATTAGAAAGCAATTATTTGCTATTACTGAATCTTTATTGTATATGGTAAACAAATAATCTACAGGCCCACTACGTCATTGGCCCGGTTTCTGATTTAGTGTTGATGAAAAGCCAGGATAAGACAAACAATCCTCACCGCTTAACCAGTATGTGCCGGACGATTAGTAAAACCAACAGTCCGTATTTCCAGCACGTCCTACTTTCTCAAAGAAACGAGCTTGAAAAATGACCTATATTTGGTATTATGTATCAACAACACGCGTTAGGTAATACGTAGTTTGGTTACACACGCGTGAAAAATGTTTGGTATTATGTATCAACATTACGGGTTTGGTGATAAATAATTGTGATACACATGCGTGAAAAATTACCTATATTTGGTATTATGTATCAACAGCACGAGTTAGTGATACGTAGTTGGGTTACAAACGCGTGAAAATGTTCCTATATTTGGTATTATGTATCAACATCACGGATTAAGTAATAAGTAATTGTGATACACACGCGTGGTAAATGACCTATATTTGGTATTATATATCAACAGAACGGGTTAGGTGATAAGTAATTGTGATACACACGCGTGGTAAATGACCTATATTTGGTATTATGTATCAACAGAACGGGTTAGGTGATAAGTAATTGTGATACATATGCGTGGTAAATGACCTATATTTGGTATTATGTAACAACAGCACGCGTTGCATGATAAGTAGTTGTTATACACATGTGTGCAAAATGACATATTTGGTATATATCAAAATACAATGCATTAGGTGGTACTGTAAGTAGATGCGATTCTAACGATTGCAAAGTGACATATATTTGGTATCAGTATCAACAGAACACGTCGGGTGGCAAGCAGAAGTGATTAAAACAAATCCATTGACATTAATAACAAAACATGGGTGCTGTTCATATTCCAACAGTTGATCATACGGTCAGTAAAGACTATTTTAAATTATAGTTACAATATTATAAATAAATGTAATATTTGTAAATGTTTATTTGTGTTTATTATAATATTATATGAATAAATGTTGGTGCATTTTGTTCCTATTTGCAGTACAGTTTATCTTTATCTTATAGATATGACACTGGACCAAAATAGTATAAACAGTGAGGCTTAATAAAACTAATTCTTGTGATAATTTCTTATTAAAACAGAATGCTCATCAGTCATTTGCAACGCCTGGTGTACAACAGTAGGGGACGTTCTACTATCTATGTTTCTAACAGCATGTTGTCAGTTGACCTTTTGTCCCGGTTCCACTTGTGCTGGGCATCTGCGGTCAGTCAGATTGTTTGGTCTCTCAAGTGCTGCCACCTGTTGTTAAGTAGCTACCGAGACATCACATGTTAGCACCAGTCATATTAGCACCAGTCATATTAGCACCAGTGTTATCTGTTCGCTTCCCCTTTTATGTCTCAGATACGAAATGTTTACAAACAAATAAGGCATATCAGTGAAAGTGCATTCTGAAATGTGTAGACAAACATATTGTTTAAACTGACGTTGTGCCATACATTATTATAAGTATATGCATTCGGTTTGAAATCTGCAATTACAAATGTATACAGATATGCTTCATGAATACGAAAACGCGTTATTTATTTGGGTTTCCGATTATGTCTCCCCGGGGCACAGTTCTTGCGCTCCTTCTATAGCATTACTCAAGATGATCTTCTAAAAGATTTAATTATTAATAATAATGAGTGTCAGTGGACTTCTACTCTTCGTCCTCCTCCTCATTATCATCAGTATCATAATTATCACCACCACTACCAGCAGCATCAAGCAGTATTACGAGATGCATCCCATAATGCAATTGTGCTAGTCCCACATACAAAAGCAATGCATGTTTCAAAACTGGTGACTACCAGACAAAAATCTAGGATGTCATTCACATAATTATTTTGTGAGGATTCCTGCATTTTCCTCATGATCACTATCACCACAAATAATATTACATCAATATAATCAATATCATATATAAAAATATTATCACAATAATAATAGCATTCGATAAATCCATGAATGGACTCTCAGCTGAAGACAGTGGTTCAAAACCAGTTGGAGACTGGCTCACATTTGACTACTTGTAATGTTTGACATACAATAGTCGATGATTAATAAATAAATAAAATAATGTGCATAAATCAACAACTCGACAAATCCTTATTAATTGCCTTGTTAATAAATATAGTACGTTTTAGCACGATGTTGAATAACAACGTCCAGTCGCTGGTGTTGCAGACATAATGAACCCACAGTCCATATATCTTCTGTCCTCTGCTTCTGTCCTAGTTTACACGCAGACGTCACCAATTCTGGCATTTCAAAACGCCCTTCCGTCTCGTCGTCTGCAGTTCCCATCATTAGTTCTGGCTTATTTATTGTTGCAGCGTTGCTGGGAACAGCCTGTTTTGCTTTGAATGCGCGTGTTTTCACGACACTTTAACTCAACTACACAGACTTATTTATGTTCCAAATGGGAGCATTCATGTCAGATGTACCTCCACGTACAACCACTGAAAATCTCTTTCTGTTGTGATCTATGTTGGCCACGCTGAATTTATACTCTACAATCCTTCTGATTGGCAACTCACACAAATAAACATACCAACATGTGCGTTTGTGATAAGATTCTGACTCCAAGGCTCGTGCCTTTTGCTAAAGAAATGAACGATATTTTGGACAAAGAACTGTGTTTATTTCTTTTGTTTGTAATGTGGAACAAACAAACGAATTCGTGCGTAGTATATAGTAGTTTAGTGGAGCATCGTCTGAACCCTCAGTTCTAAATTGGCAAACTCTGCCATTTTTAACAGTGACGTCTCTGAACCTACAATGTCTGTAACCACTAACTGCAGCACTTCTAGAGTCATGTAATACTCATACTAGCCTAACTAAAAAAAATGCAAACCTTGTCAAAACTACGTTTATGTATAGGTGGGATTTTTTTCTTTTGTGGGAAGGTGGGATGCCATCGGATACCAGTGGCTGATCTAGAGGTTCTAGGGGGCCACCTCTACTCCTAAATTTGGAATTTAAATAACATTAAAAAAAAATATTTTTATAAAAATTTTTTTAACTTTATAGAACCCTGCGTCTTATTATTGCACCACCAAACGGATTTTCTGGATCCGCCACAGAATACCCTGGTGAAATCCAGTGATTGGGTCCGACAGTTTAGGCTACACATAATAATGTGTTAAAATCTTAATCAAATGGACACAGTCGCTCATTGACATTGTAATGGATATACCAAGTGTTGAAGCATTCCTTATCGACATCACTTTGATGTTAATGTTCCGTTTAGATCTTTAATTACCCGTTTTGTGACTTACACATGTTATTTATTAACAGAGAACTATTTAAATATTCAAACAATTTAATTTAGCTAAACAGGGGTTGATCTGAAGAATCAATTGCCAGGTGCACATAACCAATGTCCATGTTACAATAGCAGTAGCAGTCACGGGTGGGGAGTTTATCCCCCTCCCCTTGTTTTTAGTAATATAAGTCAAAAATATTCATTATGGTGTGCTCTCTCAGTAGGTATACTACTAATTTCGAAATTCATTTATTTTCCCCATGAATCTAAATTTCATGCCTTAAAAAGGGGAAACCCCCAAAAAATAAAAAATTGCCATTTGAACCCATTTTCCTTACAACCTATGTCCGCGCCTGAAGTGTATACATGAATAACTATACAAAGGTAAAGGAGATCAGCGTTTGTCGGCGAGGATGGGGACGTGCCCTTTACTTATTATGGTTCCGCCCCTGTTAAACGAAAATACTTGAATTTGTAAACATTTCATTGTTTTTACAGTATCCACATTGACCCATACGCTTTTTTTTTACAGGATTCAGAATTATACCCCTGACATGCCAGTGAAAGACATACGGACAGTCATATACGACGCATTCAAAGTGTGGAGTGATGCCACCATGCTGACGTTCAGCGAGGTCATGTACGGCGACGCCGACATCATGATCCAGTTTGCCAGCAGATACCACCAAGACGGCTATCCGTTTGACGGCAAAGGTCAGTGCTAATTCACAGTGTATAACATCTGAGATAAAATCAACATTCAGATAAATAAAAACATTGTGCTAGTGGTCTCAATGCATTTTTATACTGTATACTACTCGGCCCTTGATATGGATACGAAACAGACATATTAAGTAAATTCATTTAGTGTATATAATGAATGATAGATCTAATTATAGTCATGCATTATGCTGTTACACCCCGTAGTATAATAATAAAAGGAAATTCTTCGCCGAATAAATAATAATACTTACTGGAACCAAGGCGTATGACTTTGGAGAACGCTATTACGTATAACGCTAGTCAGAACCAACATGTAACAGCAAATTGGGGGTCGTTACCAGCATAGCTTTTCGCGCAAATACTATACCGTACAAATGATAGGAAGGGGAATAATTCATTTTAGCTATGTAAGTATTAGTAAATCATTAGTTACCTCCCATATAATCTTGTTTCAGGTATGATTCTTGCACACGCTTTCTTCCCCGGTGAAGGTAAAGGTGGTGACACACACTTTGATGATGATGAAAACTGGACATATAACTCAACCGATGGTAAGTATATTTTCTACAATATAAATTTAAAAAAAATCGTAATAATGAGTGATACAAGAAATGGCATTCTTCACAGAGAAACCAAACAGCTAAATATGACAGTTATTTCTTCATTATTCTATTATTCATAGTATAAATAACAAGATTTTTTAAATTGGGTAGTTATTGAAAAATCATAGAACGATATTAAAACCAAAACAACTCGTCATCTTAATTATATACAATCAAGCCTACTCAAACAGCATACGCAGAAAGGGAACCATGTGTTTTGTAATAATGTGTAGCCATTTTGATGTATTTAGCCAAAATTACAAACTCAATAAATATTTGGCACATCCCCTTTCAAATCCACTCTTTGCTCCTGAACAACAACCTGTTCTAATGAATGACCACCACAATACACGATCAAAACGAAATCTAGGAGTCCAAGAGGACCAGACTCAATATTTCACCCATTATACTTCATGTAACTAACATTGGACCTCCGCCATGTTTTTATTGCAGGCGTTGACCTATTCATGGTGGCAGCTCACGAGTTTGGCCACGCCCTTGGTCTGGCACACAGCAGCGAGCCGGGTGCCCTCATGTATCCTTGGTACCAGGGCTTTCAGAAGAAATTTAAGCTGCCTAGAGACGATATAGAGGGAATACAAGCCCTTTATGGTAGGTTGATAATAACTTTATATTACAATTATCACTCAGACATTAGTCAAAACACACACATTTAAAATATTTACTATACATATGTTGTGGTTTACTAAGCACTACTAGCTATTAGACAATATACATGTGTATATACAAATTGTTATTTAAAACTTATAATTGCCCTTTTATTCCTTGTGAATGTGTGAATTGTTTATCTTTAAACAATGTCAGTACAAACAAATATCAAACAAGAAATGACAACTGGTAAATTAAAAAAAATAATAATAATAAATCTTGATATGACGTTGTATAGTGAGTCCGCCTGAGAATATGATTTTATAGAATAAATGTCCTAGGATATAAGGTCCTCCATAAAGTTGGTTCTAGGAGTGAGATTTCTGTTCCAGTTTTTATACACGACCCAATGTTCTGTCCTACCTGAAATTACATTCCACCTGTAAATGTTTATTTCTGGTACATACGATCGCTGACAAAAACAAATTACAAAGAACAGTTTTTAGTTAAACTGAATTCTAAACGAAAAGTATCGTTAAACAAGAAACAAACTTTGGAGACTGTTTTAGTTGTAGTTAAATGATTCTGTATGAAGTAATTTTGAACTTCAGGACATAGAGATATAGAATTCCCTGAAGAGCCGACAGTGTCAATCATTCCAACCCTGCTCCCTAAAGACAACCCAGACGGACATCAACCCCCTAAAGTGGACGACACGGATAGTCCATTGGATCCATGTACACACTCCTTTGATGCCATCACTGTGATCAGGACAGAAGTTTTCCTCTTTATTGGAAGGGTAACTGTTTTGCTATAAATTGTCTGCATCTAATAGCGTTATAATATTTCCATGTAAGCACTATTGTTGGAAGGTTGAATGGTTTAGTTTTACAGTATTCAAAATTTAACTGTCTTATCACAAAACTTCAATGCAAAGTTTGTCTCTGTATTACTCGTTGTTTTCACAAAACATTATTTTAATCGGGGTGGGGGTGTGGGTGGTCGGATCCGGGGGATTTCCTGAAAGTGGGGTAGGGGTGAAGGTGGGCGAGAGATGGGCATAACACATCTTAGTTGAAATACCTTTTCCGGCTAAAACCTTCAGATTATTATATATATACCCCCTGTGTACTTCGGTATATTCGAGCTAAGACCACATAGCAAAATTTTACAATGATATAATCTTCGTAATACATACCGTATCAGAAGGGAACCAGTTTGGTATTTTCTGTTTATTCAATGCTTATGAACAGTTTATGGGCAATTTTAAGAAAAAATTAGACCCTCGGGCAAAGCAATGAACTAGGGCCCCTACCCCCCAATCACTTTTTATGAATTTTAATTTTACTTTTGAAATTAAATTTCAGTATCTCGGTCAACTGCCCAATTTTCCCATGCGATAAGACGGCACTGTTTGAAACTATTTATATGTCATAGCCGTAACTAGACTTTTTTTAAATGAGGCAAAAACACTTAATCACTTTGTATAAAAAGAAAATCGTCAATTTCGGTATGAGGCATTTGCCTCATTTGCTTAAATGTAGATACGTCTAAGTATATATAATTATACACATTTTTTTCTCTCTTCTTTTATATCATTTATACTATTACATTATACTGACATTTAATATTCACGATACGTATGTTTATTTATAGTGGTTTTGGCGGCTAGACTCAAGGAATATCGTGCGCGATCCAGTACACATCAATAAGTTCTGGTATGGTCTTCCTAAAGATATAGATCACGTGGACGCAGTGTACGAACTGCCGACTGATGGCAAGATTGTGTTTTTTGTCGGTGAGTACAGGAAACGTTAACATTGTTTGTTTCACTGGCTGGTCCTATCAACAGTTTCCATCAAGCCCGTTTAGATTGCTTATTAACGTGGATATCGTAATTGAACGCAAGCTAGTTACCAATGTTCACGGTTTCATTTAGTATCATGGTTTCGATCTTTAATTAACTGAAATATCAGTTTCATTTGAAAACTTATTCTTTATTGTTAATGTCGTATATTATATGGCCGGCACAGCCAGTGGGGAGGGACAAGTAGGTCATCCCCCCCCAATAATCTAGGACGCTGCATTTATTGAGTATGTGGTATGTGCCTTTCAAATGACTGATGGCGCCCCTATTTAGTCTCTCCCCCCCCAATACTTAAACGGCTGCAACGGCCCTATATTATTAAAAACCATTACCAGAAACATTCCATCTATATGCATTAATCTAAAAGTTTATAATATCAGTTCTAATATATTGACATAACATTATTTGTCATGGTAAAACTGACAAATATACTTGGATGGGAGCTGGGTAAAGGCAAAGCAACGACCATCCAATCGCATATACGATATGATCAAAAGCCTAGATACTGTTTAAATGTATATAATAATAATTTTAAAAAAAACACAAAAAAAGAAACACATACACCAACAACAACATTTTATGTAAAATCATTGTAGTTTGAAAGAAAACAATTTAGTTTTTTGTTTTACCTACAGGAGACAAATACTGGGTTTTGAATGCCAACCACCTTGTAGCCGGGTTTCCAGAAGATGGTAGACCAATCACGGAGTTTGGAATCCCACCAGACGTGAAGAAAATCGATACTGTGTTTGTGTGGGGCTTTAACAAACGAACGTACCTCGTCAGCGGGGACATGTACTGGAAGTTAGACGAAAATAACACATACGTTGAATACGACTATCCCAGAGACATGAGTATATGGCGAGGAATCCCTATACCCGTAGATGCTGCTTTTAAATACTGGGATGGTAAGTAGTTCATGTACTATATTCACAGACCCGTGCAAAGCGGGCAATAGGCTCAAGCCAGATTGGAAGTGTAGGCCCCCATTTCAAACTGCTCATTAAGTATATTTGTAATTACTGCTAAATATCAGGGGGGGGGGCGAGTAGGCACCCTAAAAATCGTAAGACCGTGCCAACTGGTCCACATGGACCACTCTCTGTCTTTGCCTGGATATTCACCAGTAAAGTTAACCGTTTTGTTTGGAATATGGCAATCATCTTAAAGTCAGTTTAACCGCTTTATAATTTCTTAAAACTGGAGATGGTACCTTTAATTAATATCAATAAATGCAAGACAATGATTTCGGCATAACTGTCTGTTTTATTCTGATATAATTTTTTAATAAAACGTATATTTTGACAGTCTTATCAGTTGTCAATTCATTTTGCACACTGGATTCAACATTAAGAGAATTATATCTTATCAGTCTTTATATTTTTTCGGGTAAAACATTTTTAAGTACAGAATTTCTGTCCTTTTTATAATGTTATGGCCTCTCCCTTTAACATACAACAATATTTATCAACTTACCATACATTGCAGGGGCCATTAAATCTTAACAACATAATTAAATCTGATCATTCATTGTATTTTTCAGGTAAAACGTACTTCTTCCAAGGACAGAACTACTGGGAATTTTACGATTTAAAAATGAAGAAAAGACGAGGCTACCCTAAATCTACTGCCAGAGACTGGCTGAAATGTAGCGGTGCACACACGAACTACACGGTGTACAATGAAAAACATTCTGGTCAATACGGGAAGGGGGACCCAAACGTCGCCTCGACCGATCTACCCCGTGCACGTGTTCTTTGTCTATCTGCAGTTTTATTACTATATCTACGTATACAATGAGATCTTTAACATTTAGTTTTAATTATTACCTGTCAGTAATTTAAAGCTACATACCTCAAACAAATTATAATAATAATTAAATTTAAGAGAGATGTCTGTATGTTTACATCACTTTTATGTTATAAATGCGAAGGGTCGAAATTCGTTGAAATTCGTGCTGGACTATCAAGCAATAAAGTCTGCTGGGCCGACAGACAAAAATTATTTCAGGCCCGGGATAGTGTTTGCCATCAAGAAAAGATTGGGATGGTAGCATGTTTACCATTGTATGTGTTTTGCTGATGTCGAAAAAACACATTGGTGAACATCATTTTTGTGAACTATCCCATGTCTGTTGAAATATCCCAATGACTCTGGCTTGTACAGATGTACGATTTTGGACAGCAAAATAGTTTTGTCGTTTTTCATTTCATGTTGTATTCCTCCCTTCGTTTACAAGTGTTGTGGAATTTGTAAAATATGGCACAAAACTGTTTTGTTGCTTGATTTAAGAGATTTTTTTTTGTAATTAATTTTACATTGTATTTATTTATTTTCACATGTACATATTGACTTTAATGTTAACACAGAAACTGTTTTGTTTTGTGTTTTAGCATTATCAACTCTTACAAGTATTTCCATATATATACATAAAAGTACTCTGAGAACAACAACTTGAATCAAGACCAAGTGCGATCATTATGTTGTTTATGTTATCACCATGAGTTTCGACCATTTCCATAATTACAGTGGTCTACTATGGCTATCCAAGACTAATTTAAAATCTTTCTATCCATCGTATGGGATTTTTAAAACTGAGTATTGTAATCCTTGGCCCTCAGTCTTAATAAAGTCCTAATACCAGAACAAATATCCTTTAAAACTGTTCGATTCTTTTAAAACACTAGCCTATGGCAGTGGTGGGTCTATGAAGATCCAGGGGCTCGCTCCCCCCAAAAAATTTTAAAAAAAAAATTGCCATTTTATTATTATTAAAAAAAAAAAAATTATAATTCCTTTTGACGTTAAAAAATCAGAGTATTCTTTAGGCCACCTCCACCCCAATGGATTTTCTGGATCCTCCACTGTGTGGCTTTGAACACTGAGCTTGGATAGCGGTAGTGGTCGATTAAAAACGAGTGCCGTGGATCAACTGCAAATTAACTGAACTATATATGTGTAACTAACATTATTTCAACTATAAGTGTCATATATATATATATATATATTTATATATCTAACACCAATTTAAGTGTTTGATACATTCATACATTATTTAAGATTTATGAAGAACATTGTTGAATCTCTACTCAATACATATTGAATCTCACGACGGGCATTATTTAAATCTAAGTTATTTAACAACCATACTCCATTAACTAACATGACCAATCAGATTTATTTATTAAATGGTTGCTCACTTCAATCTCTACCGATTCACATAATCCTTTGCAAAAGGAAGAAACATTGTTGGAAGCAAATTAGAGACCTGCGTTAGGATTTGGTGTGCAATTCTGAGAAAGAAGATCATATTGATAGAAAAAGAATGAGTAGAAATGCTACCATCAACATAATGAGGATTCCTTGAAAATGTTTGCCGATATGACATCGCACGTGATTGGTTAAAATGTTTAATGTGGCTGTCTGACTGAAACCCGTCACAAATGAAAACAAATCGTCCATTCAGTACCTATTAGGATATAATAAGTAAATTGTTAATGCAATTTGCATTATTTTATTTAAAGGGCGGACATCACTGTTAGACAAGGATTTTTCTTCTGTTAACCCTTGAGATGAGAAAATCTTATAGATGATAGTAAAGAGATGAATATTTTCATATTCATATCCTGCCATTGCCCCTAACTTGCCAAGTCCAAGCTCAAACCAAAACATGAACAGCCTTCAGCCAGGGCCGGATTTGTAAGGGGGCAATTGCCTCGGGCCCTCTGCCAGAGGGGCCCCCAAGACTAAGGACTTCTCTATTTAAAAAAATGTAATAATTATAACATTCTATTCTTTCATTTCAGTTCTGTTGTTTTATTTGTCATGTAATTTAATTTCCATGTTGAGGGGCCTCGAAACTGAAGAGCCCCGTGCCCTCCAAGGTCTAAATCCGGCCCTGCCTTCAGTAGTGGTTGTAACGTCGTCTTGTCTGAATTAAACCTTTCATAGTAACAAACATGGCTGAACAGGTATCAACAAAACTTACCTAACACAGACTAGTCAGAACCGCAATATTACAATATAGTACTGGTATCTGTCCAGATGCTTGTTTCTTGAAAGGTTTTGGTCCGAACGACACCACGCTACAAGAATACATAACTTTACAATCTGGACTAATGTAAAACTTTTAAAATATTCACAGAAGACACGCGATTTGTGTAAAATAGCAAATTTTAAGTTTGAGTGATGGGTTCACTCGTAACGTTTTACAGTTCCAGAGCCAGGCAAAAAAACATTTGATAAAGTATTTGATGAAAGAAAAATGGTTGACGTTTGAACAATATACATGTGTTCTGATTGGTTAAGCATCCAACGAAAAGACTCATCCACACTTAGCGATCATAGAATTACAGGGTTCTAACTTCTTATGTTTGACGTGTATAAATTAGAACCCTTTAATTCTAGAGGACGGCCACTTATTTATGTTCATACGTTTATGAATTCCGAATTTATCAAAATATTATTTACTTCGATTTAAACCATTTCATGTCTATGGTATACATCACAGCCGAATTGACGTTTTAACCTTGTTTTATGAAATATTAATGTGTGCACGTTTTGTTTACTGGAAGAAATGAGTGCTTGTAGTTGGCTAAACAAAGCTGCTGAATTTAGTTTGAATGGGAAGTTAGCGAGCTGGGATAATAATCTACAGTATAGTAAGGCCCTCATAAATAATGTTTGTGTTTCGGGTCGTCCGCCCGCATTGATGTTTTTGTGACGCTTGTGTCAAATCGTATGCTTAAATTATATTTTACTCAATTTTTTTTTTAACTTGAACTTAAATAATCGCAATAAAATTGTTTATGCTTTATATTTCAACAAATTTACAAGTAAATTACTTGGATATTTTGAAGAATGCGCTGAAGTTTTCACGTCACTGCTATTACACTGAGGGTAGCAGGTTGTTTCGCCCTTATTCCCGTTCGCCTTGCATCGTTTCGCAGGTGATGTTCTCAGATTTCAATATAGCAAAGTCACAAACAAAATCTAACTATCCTACACATACTCTCATGGGTTCAATTTCATGGTATTTAAGCTTGTGTTAAAAAGAAACCCATGTGTTTTCCTGCCTCCCTCATTGATTTTTAAACTTTGTGGGACCCGAAACACAAAATTAATTTATCATGGCCTAAGCGGTGCACGCTGTATTTCGTTTATGCCAGGGTGGCTATGGGTGATGCTTATGTGATAATCTCAGTGCATAATACTAATATAATTATGTTGTACTTAAATTCCTCTCAAGAAAGACTGAAATAATTTGTGTCCATGGGTGTATGTTATTGCGTGTGTATATGTGCATATATGTGTTGGTAAAGTTCAAAAATGTATTGCACTATTTTGTTATATATAAACACATTTATAGATGTAAATTTCTTATGTCCTAAATACGTGTAGTTACAATATTTACACTAGTCAACATACCTTAACGTAGTTTACAATATTAGGAGCCGTATTGAGTTGAAAATCGTAATGAGTTACCTAAAGTTATTGCATTAACGCATACGTTTGCATTTGTAATATTTATCAGCAAACATTTTTTTTATATCGCACTGAAACATTTTCTTTAACTTATATATATTCTATGATATGAAATATATATATATATATATATATATATATATATATATTTGAACACAAATATTAAAGTGCGCAATTGCTAGGGTTTGGTTATTTGAAGAAAAAAAAACAAAAAAAAAACATATTTTTTTAAAGACTGACAAGATACATTTTAGTAGGCCTATTTGGTATTTTATTTTTAAACTGTTCCTATAATTGCAGTTACAGGTGTATATTCAGAAAGCTTATTGCTTATTTTACAATACTTTTTGCTAAATATTTGGTGTTAACTGGATTCTTTCCAAGATTTCAGCAGTTAAAAAAAAAAGATCAGATAAAAAAGATTATTTTATATCAGTAATTCAGAATAGTGATCTAAGATCATACCAACATGGGGCTATTAGATAGATCACTTATAATTCCACAACGGAAATGGCGCCATCTTGACATTTATTTTAGCTGCCTGTTTTGAACAATGTTTTAAAAATAATGGTATTTATACATACATAAAATACTCATCTATTAGTAATTATAGAATCAGTTATACATATACTCATCTGTTATATTATAATATTATAAAATTAATTATACATACTTTACCCCATTATCTTAGACGAGAAAAATAAAGCTCATGAATAAGTTAATACAGTACCTCTGTAATACTTAAATCATCATCGAAAAAGTATGGATTTTAAGAATCTTATAGACTTATACAAAAATATAAATTCTGTCTAGAACAGTCCATTGCACATTAATTGCTCAATGTTGCTTATAGAAAACAGTGCACCTGGTGAATGCAACTGAAAATACTCCACTGTTCGTGTATTTTTGTATGTAAACATATTTCCTGTTAAATATTTTGTATAGACATGTATATCTCGCACATAGATTGTATGGCACATAATATCGATTATCGGTCGGTGCTTAATTTAAATATATTTGAATAATTGTTTTTTATGCTTACACATTTGCATGCCAATGGAATTTAAGTATTTGTTATTAGATACAGGTAGCTGTATAAATTTGGTTTTCAACCCTTGTCATAGTTGGGACATATTATTTAAAATCAGTTTTATGTTTACCTTCACAATATTCCCAATAAATGCCAAATTCTTCTTTATATTATTTTGCCACATATAGATTAAAATAGACTACTACGTTATAAACGTAGATAATAACTCATTTACGTTTATCTACTGTATTCAAAATTTCCTTTAATATCTTTGTTTCCTGTTGTATAAAATGTTTGCGCAAATGAAGCTTACAGCTTTAGTCCGATTTTGGAAATTATGTTTTCTTATTTTGATATATTGGTTTATGGATTTGGAAACTATCAGATGTTTTCGTAAACCAATTCGGAGGTGAATTACGATTATTCATTCTGAAAAAGGAACTCTGTTAAAATGGGTTACGAGTACATTTGGATTGTTTAGAATACTGTTCTTTCTCAGGTGCTAGCGATCAGTTTGAATGGTAAATGTATTAGTTAGTTAGTGTGTTATTAAGCACAAAAACAAACCAGCTAGTTAATTTAACACTGATATTATATGAGACTATCAATTTTGTGTTGGTTGTTATTTATGCTTGCTGATTAGAGTATTCCAACCACAACCACAACATAAGCAACAACCACAATCCTTCTTAACCATTATAAATCCAATCTGCGCAGCGCTTTGGGAATACATCACCAGATTTTTTTCCAATCCCTCAAAAAGTTAGTAAGATCTAATTATTATTAGGGGGTGGAGTAAAAAGGAATGAGAAAAGAGGGGTGTTCGGGACCCAAACACCCACCCCTCGCCGGAATCCATCTTAAACAATTGGTCGGTTCAGTAATAGGTTTTCTGGCAAGAGGACCGATTGCCAATATTTTATTTTTAGCTAACTAGCACTCGTGAAAAGAACATTAATACCGAACAGGCCTCTCGTGGGAAGTTCGCTTGATCACTTTTAAACAGTCCTTTAGTACTGGATTCTGTTCATCGAAGTTTGTCATTTTATATAATTTTGTGTCAGTGATCGTCTTTTTGTATCTTTTGTGTACTAAGTTCTAGGTAATTCATTTAATTTTGCCATGCACTCGGTGCAGCCCAGTCTTTCATCGACCTCATCCTAGATACGTTTTGCTAAATTTGTAAGTCATTTTATACTTTATGGGTAATGCTTATCACTCCACAACACGCCTATTACTATGTTTTATAAATAATTAGGAAAATAGAGCAAAACATTCTTTATCAATTTTCTTCTTTGTCCTTAATTGTAATAAAAATTAATTTTAGTATATTTATCACTTTAATATATGAAACACATTGGTAACATTATGTTTTTAATGATTAGTTTATCATTTATTATTTTACTATTTATAATAATAATAGAATAAAATATAACTTAAAAAATGATGACGATTTATCTCTCACTATTGTTTGAATAACAATGGAATTTGAGCGTTTATAGTTATTATGCTAATAACTGATTATTAGAAATAGCCTAACACAATAAAATAAAAATAAATTCTCATATTATTTACTCAAATAATACTCAGACATTTTTTATCTCGATGAACAATTATGATAGCTTTTTCGGGTGTATCAAAATAACTGTAAACTGGTAATAATAAACTGGACTTTAATTCAGTGTGGATGATATATTTCTTTGAGCCAATATAGTCTACGTTCCAGTGCTACAAACTCGGTTCTGATCAGATCACGAGTATTCCGAAGCACTGCTTTGTATTACCTGCCTATGTACGTGCTGTAACCCTCCCCCCAATGCTGATGTGAAGTACACTGTATCGCTAAGAAAATTATTGTATCAATAAATGACGCCATTGTGAACATAACATTTTTGTTTTTGTCTGTTTACATTCTTTGTTATCTTCTGAGAGGTAGTTTACAATTTTCATCATTTTCCTATACGTACAGATATTTCGGGATTTCAGTCGACATTTTTAATGATTAATTTAAATTAGTATGCGAGCAATACCCTCCACCCTCTCCCGATCCATGATGTATATTAGTGATTCCCCTGGGAGCAGTCGAAAGATCCAGAGATCTGTGAAGAAAAAGGGGGAGGCACGGTGGCATCAAAAACAAAGTAAAACTTTTTTTTTTACCTAATACCAAGAAAGATGTGTGTCTTCGGATGTATGTGGGAAGGGGGGAGGGGCGCAAGGGATGTGGGCAGGGAGCTAAGGGTCGGTAGCCCAAACTTTTCAGAACCACTAATATATAATTATGAATAGAAAACTGTCTAAGATGGAGGACCCATTAGATGCATGTATTGGTCAATCTTACCATGGGGTAGTGTTGAGGTTGCCAAACAAAAGACATGTTTTAATTAACTATTAAAAATAGTATGTTTACCTTTTCTCCATGTCAGTACCATACGGTGAACATTCCTTAAAAAGAATAATTATATTTTAGTAATGAGATAACGATAAGAATATTTTAGTATTGATATATTGAAAAGAATAATGACATTTTTGTACTGAGATCGTGAAAAGTTTTAAGATATAATTATCACACTCAAAACTATTTGGTTTTAAATACGTGGACATCACAGTTACTAGAAATCCGAGTGCATTTAAGATGCCGAAAAAAAACACTGCAGAGAGAGCAAATATTGATAACTTACAAGGCACAAAAAAAACCGAACTGCAAGTCAAAATTATCTGTTCAAAGCAAAATGCGAAACACCACTTTTTCTCTGAACAGGGGCATTGGAGCCGGGGGGGGGGGGGGGGGGGGGGGGGGGCGGCCCCGCCCG
>JAULBS010093519.1:0-17056 GCA_032355785.1 Symmetromphalus regularis | reverse complement strand
TTCTAAATACATATGTCAGAATGACCATATGATTGACGTCCAATAGCCGATGATAAGATAAAAATCAATGTGCTCTACAGGTGTCGTTAAATAAAACAAAGTTAAACTTCAATGTTGCACTGTAACTAATAAACACAATGACTTTTCATTTTCACTTTCACTGTTGGTGTTCCCAGGTCGTTATCTAATCAAGTCTAATATGTCAACGGTATTTTATTTATCATAAATGTTCGAGGGTACTTCAAAACGTTCTTGGGCTGACGCGGAAAACGTCACACGAGAAGGATTGCTCTTGCATTATTTTTCAACATATTCTCCTTTAACTTCAGTGTCCTTGGTCCACCAATGTTCAAGCTTCGCTGTCCCTTGCGAAGGAGGTCACATCATGAGCCTCCAGAGACTCCTCAACAGCATGGATGACGTCATAGTGAGTCAGAAAATGGCGACTATGCAAGTGTGATTTCAGTTTAGGAAACTTATATAAGTCAGACGGGGCCAAGTCGAGTGATCCAGTGGTCCACAACTGGTCTAACAAAGGCCGTGGTATGTGCTATTCTGTCTGTGGGATAGGTCATATAAAAGATCCCTTGCTGTTTATAGTACATATATATATATATATATATAATACGGGTTTCGTGTCTTCTACTAACACTAACCTCTGTCCTGGACAGACATCACAGGAACCTGAGTTGTGTGCCTAGGACAGCGTGCTTGAACCTTAATTGATATAAGCACGAAAATAAATACAACCAACCAACCAGTCGAGTGAGTAAGGTGCATGGGGCATCATTTCTAAGCCACATTTTACTGGTTCTGCCAATGCCATCTGTGCTGTGTGAACAGTCACACTGTCCTGGAAGAACACCTCGTCAGCTCGAAGCTTTCCTCTACTTTCTTTCTTTGATTGCAAAGAAATGACGACAAACATTTAAGTTCTCGTGGACAATTAGAACGTTTCGAAGTACCTTCGTATTTTATAATGTTTGCATGTCAGAAGAGAACTAGAGGACTCTGTTCAGTCCACACCTCTTGTTGTTCTATGTCCTGTAATTCTTGTTTACTAGTATTGTTAAATGTGAATGTCTAATACATCAACTTACAGTCTACATCTTGACTTCTGGGTTTTATTAATACAATGTTACGGAAGAACATACAAGATAAAAAAAAAGACTTCCATGACATGGTTATATACATAGCAAGATGGTTGGTATTTAAAAAGAACATTAAGGCAAGAGGTTTCTCTAACATATGCTCCCCCCGCCCGCCCTCCCTCCAAAAAAAAAAAAAAAAAAAATGGGTAGGAGAGATGAAAAAAACGTTACAAAATGTTTTGCGAATTAAAATAAAATTTGGTATAAAATTAATATTACCAGTTTTACTCATTTAACTGGTGATACGGCTGCATACTTCTTTATTCACCCCCTATGAAAAGAACTGATCCAACTTCAAAGTGTAAATTAGATATTTTTGTTTAAAAAATGGAGCAGGTTTTTTTTTACAGTCGGCGAAAATAAAATAAGTGTGAATTTTCACTTTTAATTGTATTTTAATTTAGCAAACTGCAGGATCAGCGGATTCGTGAAACGAATTTTTTTTTAATCTGGCCTGAATGTAATAGAAATATGCGCATGTACACATACATAGACATTTACTTGTACATACACATATTATAAATGTATTTAACGACATTCATTGAAATGCTTGATATAATAAAAAGGTATATAAAATTATGCAGTTTGATAACAACATAAGATTAAGGTTGTTTTGTATATCAAAGAATTTTGAATATAATTATTGGTTATGACGTTTATAAAGTTTGTTAATGTCTTTATCATTCGCATTTCTTTAATGTTCGTGGGTACTTAGAATTTTACAAGTACTTGGCCGGAGTATAGGTGTAGAAACTGTACACTGCGATTTTGAATCAAGAACCATGCTTGGAGCTCTATTTAAACTCAGTACCTATTAGACTTAAAGGCATAGTCCCACGGAATTTAAGGGGCTTTGTGGTCTAAATATTGATTAAGAATAAAACTTACATGCATTTGTTATACTAGATCTCGTTTTCATATCACGTAAGACATTTTAATTGAACCATGGTATAGCGAATTTCATGTCGAGTCGATGGACTTTTTTTACATTTAAAAATGTCAAATTTCACGATCGGAACTTCTCGTGGGGCGAAATAAATTAGTACGAAATGTTTTTGCAGATAGAAAACTATTCAGAAGTTTTAAAATAACGGCTGACGAGGGAATACCCGTCACGTGACTCGAAATATATACGTCTCAACGGAAAAACACGTTATTTTGTTTTCGATTTATTTGTCCGTGAGATTAATTTGTTATTATTTTTTAAATATTGACAATAAGCGAGATGCAGAGGTTATGTAAGTAGTTGAATGAAGTATTTCTATGTATAAATCAAATGTTTATATTTAAAATTAATTCATTGTTTGGAAATTAATTAGGTCAAGGGTCCGTGGGAATATGTGTTTAATGTTATTATGACATTAAATATTAAAAGCATATGAATAGATATCTATATATGAATACATACAACTTTGTGAAACCTAAAACCTGACATTTGATACCATTAACACGATATAAAATATTTAAAATCTTATATCAATTGGAAAATGTTGCAAATTGGAAAAATAATACCTAAACCTAACAGCGTCGCAGCCCATGCAGCTAATATAAGTGTTGTCCACGTCAGCGTTGCTGTCTATAATAGTAGGATACTGAGTCCTGCAACTGCTTTACGATACATCATTTATTGAACATAGACTGTTAGGGTAAGTTGAATATGATTTAATTTGATTTAACATCACTAATTAGACTAATTAGGATTGTACACTACGTCTGAGACCACTGTATTTGTAAAAAAAAAGTATAGGTATGGACCCTAGTTCCTAGGTCTCGTTCAAATATTTACGTTCAGTGGGTTTTTTTTTTCTCTCTCTCTCTTTTCTCGGTTTAATTTCCCTTTTTTCTTTTTTTTTCTGTTGTTAATTATACCTTTAATTACTATTTGATTATTGTTTTCTTTTCATACACATTAAAACTAACCTAGATACAAAGATATTTAAAATATAATTCATCTTCAAAAATTACCTATAAACATAGTTATTTTAAACGATTCTTTGTACGTTTTCATGCAACGTGTCTGTTCCAGATAGAAAAGCTGTTTTCATGACAAAATTCAGTGTACTTTCTCCGTGTGATGTCAATATAGTCTGTATCATTGTAAGGCCGCTGCAAGCATTCTTATCATGATGTTTCTATACATAACAAATCTTGGGAAATGCGTTAATGAAACAGGTTATAGTGAACAGGAAAAGCCTGCTTGGACAATAGTCGGGCGTCGCACAATAGTATTTTGCAACCCCTAAATACCATGACATTTCTTACACCAGTTTTGTACCACTAGCTGGAACTGGAAATAGCCCAAATGGGTCCGCTGAAGGAGATAGATCCAATGATCATGTGGCCATCTGATGTTGAACCTTTTTATCTACACTAAGCTTTATCTGAGTAACTGAGTACAAGTAGTAAAACATAGACGATATATGTATGTATAAAAAATTCTGAACAGAAACATTAAATATCTAACCCTGTACAAGTAATCTTCTTTTTCAATGTACAGCTCTGATGTCGGCAACACTTTTTATACGGTCTTTAGACGATATATATATAATTTATCTTTTACAGTGCGAAAAATATGCTGATTGAAAAATGAAAGAACTATACATATTTGGATTTTATTTCATTCTTACTGTCGTGTGTAAAAAGGGTAAGTTCAATGTGCAATGTATATTCTCTTAAAAAAGAAACGACTAAGGCTCAAAATTATCGAAATTTTAAGTGTATGAATTTATTTTAAAAAAGTGTACTTATCTGAAAATATCGAGACTTGTGAAAGACATTTAAAGACCACCTGAAAAGTACTTCCGTTTTTAGTTATTGTTTTAGTAAACTAAAACAGATGAAACTATTTTTTTTTTTTTTTAATGTTTTAGACATTTAAATTTCGTCCACGAACAGCATTTTAAATGTTTTCAAACCCACAATGACTTATCTCCCTTTTTTTGGCCGCGAGATGGGCTTATCTGTGACGTCACAGATGCCAATGATAATAGCATCGCTAGTAAAGAGCCGTGCTCTATGAAGCAAGTTGAAATTTAGTCTTAAAAAACAAATCATAATAACAACGTAAACGCGATATGAAAATCATCGGAGAACGGATTTTCGATTCCAGTGATTTTACCGACACGGTACACGCTACTGGTTAAGATCGTCACCGTGAAATCCTGTGGCCTGATATATTCCATTTTTAAATAGAATGAATAAAGCAATTTGAAATACATTTTGCTCTTTCGTTCTTCATTTATTAATGCTATGACCTGATCGTCCCTTGATGGATCACAGACAGATTATTGGACAGTCGCCAACTGGCAAATGCAATTTAATTTTTTAGACATCAGGGAATTTTTTTAGTCGCCATGGGTAGTATTTTACTCGCCTTGTAGAGCACTGAAGAGTGAAATATCTTCAACAATTATTCATTTTCTTTTCGCTGTCCAGGGTCGTAGCGTGATCTTGACGTGGGGTGGGATGAGGTTCGAATATGATACAAGTGGACCTTTTTCTATTTTGTTTTTGCACCACCCAAAAATTCCATAATGTATAAACCTGAAAATACGGTGTCTAACTTATAACCTTCCGAACATCTACCAGCCTACGTCCCTGCTGTCGATATGTTTTGAAGATGAAATTGACAATAAGGACGTACCAATGTGTGACAGACTACTCTCTTTTTTTCACCTATTTTATGATATGTCTGGATTGAACATTAATTGTAATTTTTTTTTTTTCAAAATGTACCAAGCACAAACGATCACCGGCTTCTGGCATTATTATAAGTACTGTCTCTTTTAAACTTAATTATACATTTTGGTATTAGTACATACTTAAAGAAGGAAACAAATGACACAAACAGAACATTGAAGTAACTTCCCTTTGTTTCCAGAGGAATTGTTTTACAGATCAACATTTGACAACGGTATGCTAATCAATTTGTATATGTTTTTTGACCCTCAGAATTGTTTTTAAATTACCTGCCTCCGTGGTGTGGTGGGTAGGCTGTCGGACTTGTGGCTGGTAGGTACTGGGATCAAATCTCAGTCTAGGCATGGGATTTTGCAGCGGATTTCGTCTCTCCTACTAACACTAAACTCTGTCCTGGACAGACAACACAGGAAGCTGAGTTCTGTGCCCAGGACAGCGTGTTTGAACTTAATTGGATATAAGCACGAAAATAAATGTAACTAACCAACCAACCAGTTAATTACACCTCTGTTATTCCATCTTATATATATATATATGTATGTATATATATCTACACAATGAATATAAGCAACTGTACTTTTTTCAGATGTCTTCATTGCAATCAGTGGTCCATAGTTGGTTCATCAAAGGCCATGGTATGCGTTGTCCTGTATGTGGGAAAGAGCATATAAAATACCCCTAGCAGCTTATTGCAAAGAAATAGCCTATGTGGCGGCAGCGGGTTTCCTCTAAAAGAAATATGTCAGAATGACCATATGTTTGACGTCCAATAGCCGATGATAAGATAAATACCAGTGTGCTTTAGAAGCGTCGTTAAATAAAACAAACTTTATTTACTTTTTTGTCAGATTTCATAATAAATGACTATCGACGTAACTGGGCATTAGGTGGATACGGCAAACAAGTGATGACGGCGGAATTTGCTGAAGCTCACCGAGCACTTGACGGGAATTTCACAAACAATTTTAGTGGTCAATCGTGTACCTCGTGCAGAAAGTATATATACAAGAGTTGGTGGCTTGTGGACTTGGCGCAAACCATACTAGTCAAAGAGGTGAATGTTTTCACTCGAGCAGATACTATTGGTATGTATGAGTCACAAATATGTACGAATCATAAGTGTAATGTGAGATTTAACGGATTGCTCATCAACCAGCAAAATGAGCCTCTGACTCGTGAGTTTAGTTTGGTACTCACAGGAATCATTGTACAAGAGCTAGATGAATTCTTTATTAATTATTTTAGTACGAGCAGAAATCCTCACAAGGGAGCTAAATGAGTAACTAACTCAACATTTTAGTCTTGTACTCACGGAATTCTTCACAAGGCAGTTAATGAGTAACTAACTCAACATTTTAGTCTTGAACTCACGGAATTCTTCACAAGACAGTTAATGAGTAACTAACTCAACATTTTAGTCTTGAACTCACGGAAATCATCACAAGGCAGCTAAACGAGTAAATAAATCAACATTTAATTTTGCAATCGCGGAACTCATCATGACAGCTAAACGAGTAACTAACTCATCATTTTATACCCCATTCAGACCGTGAGATACGACAACTTTGAACAATTTATGATCGTGTGACAAGACACTATGATCCCAAATAAATTACATTTAATGGTATCATATTTTAATTTTTTTTAAATTATTTCAAACTACATATGTGGCGACGTAGGGGTGGTGGAAATCGATCCATTTTTGAAGGTTTAAATGCATTATATGATGTATTTTGCTATTATCTAGATATTTATTTCAATCAATCATTAGGGAGCAAGATTAATGTCATTGAGTTTTGATTATAAAACCCACTGTCCTCAGATTCCTAGCCTTATTTCTGAGGAATCACCTGAGCACAATAAATACATCTGACGACGTTTTCACAACTGTCTCAGATTAAACGTACTACTAGCGTTGCTCTTTTCAGAATGTAATAAGTTGCCACAATAAGTTCTCATACTATACGTGATCGACTCTTTCTTGTAAAATTCGCATTCTTAATTATATATGATCACTCTTAATACTTTTCCTATTCATCAAATTCATCTCTCTCACCTATTATATTCTTCACTACTTTGCAAACCAAAAATATTTACCTTCCATTAGCATTAGGACAATTTAATCTGCTGATCTACATTTTGGTACGGGATGCCTGAACTACATCTTTGGCTTTGCAGACCTTATGGATTTGATGACCATACTGTTGGTCTACACACTATTGCCAAACATCTTTTGCTAGGTCATCATGTCAATTAAAAAGATTCTTTTTTTTATTGAATAAACCATTGTTCATGTCCTCCATTTGACATGATGTCAACTATGGGACTGGAACTTTCTAGTTTGAAGTGGAACAAATCAAATGTGATGTTCTTACTGAGTATATCTCAATAGGAACATCACTTCTGATTTGTTAGTGTGAAACTTTGCTTTGAACTAATTGTGGCACCTGATGTTCTTCCCTTAGCATAATATATCGCACTTAGTCCTTGGTGGTTACTGGGTATAATGGCGCATTTGTTCCTCAAATATTCAATGATAGATATAAGGCTGGTTACAGATTTTGCTTACACATGAGCACATTCAGCTCTACTTTTTTTTAATCGTTGTTGTGCCATACGATTAAGAGTTCTAACCCGTCTGCGAGGTATCAATATATATTTATATAACTTTCATAATCTGTACTCAAAACATCCACCATCTATTCACAAAATATATATTCCTAAAAGTGTCAATACTTTGATAACATGTCAGATGTTCATTGTTTCTTCTGAATCTATCCCACTGCTGCCATCAAATAACATGCAAAATTAACAAACCTTCCAACATCATGAATAGAAAAAGTACCATCTATTATGTCTTGATGAAAAGACATGATAAAATTAATTGTATTATAAATACTTTATCAGTTCGTTTTTAGTGCAGTAGAGAAAAGTGAAATTTGAAATTAAATTCATAATATACTAAACATTCTTTAAACTGGTACATCTTAGGTGTAAATACTTGTAAGAAATGGATTTCTCGACCTCATAAACCTATAATTAAACTTTAAATGTATTACAAAGTTTATTTGTATAGTATAAAATTAAGTTTTAATCTGATATTAGGTCCGCCTCATTAAATATTCAAAATGGCGGCTATTTAGGCCATTTAAGCCATTTCTCAGTACCATCAGAGTTTTTATTTTGTGACATAGGGGACGCACAAGATAACTGACTAGATGTTTGCTTTCATTACCAAATTCCCATTCGACTTTTTTTTTTCTTGAAACTCGATATAGAAAAAAGTGAATTTTACATGAAATTTAGCATATACTAACTGATATCTCTTAAATGGTGCACGTTAGAAAAATATCCAACTTTTTATTGCTGTATTAAAACAGAAAATAATAACAAACAGATTGTCTTGGATAAGCCTGCAAATGTCAACATTATTTTCTTGATTTATGTTGTTTGTTTCTCAGAAAGCCAAATTTCGAATGATGAAATCGAAAAATAACGCTTACACTAAAAATTAAAATTAGTTGCATTGGACTGAAATAAGTCCAGTAATGATGAAACATATAGTTCTTGTTCGTTCAGTCCTTTTTAAAATTGCCAAAGTCGGTAAATTTATTGACCATGGGAATCGTTTTCACTGATCCTTTATTTCATTTTGTACTTTTGTTTTAACTGTCCAAATACATTTAAAAGCTAAAACAAAAAATTGTAGATTGAATTTTATTGATTTTTATCTTCCAGTTATCAGTTAAAATACAAATTACTTTTCTTAACTATGAAACTTAACGGATTACACGAGAATGAGACATTCACGAAAACAGCACATACGAGGCTAAGTGGCAACAGCGGTACACTTATTAGGGGAGAGAGGCTACATTGCCATTGACAACGTACATATACCGTCCGTTAGACGAGGAAATCTATCTAATGAAAAATAAGGTTTTATGCAAGTTATATTAGAATTCAGAATAACAACCAGTTACAAACTTTAAACTGATGAATTTACAAAGACTTATTATTATAATTACTAGAGAACTATCTCATGGCGTAATGTACATCGTAAGAGAGTGGCAAGACGTCCAATATGCTGGTCGACAGCGTACAATGACTCGTATCAATTCGCGGTTTACGCATAATTCATTTTTTTTTAATTTCTATATATTGATACAAAAAGCTATTTTACGAGAGTTACAGGATAAATAGAACTCGCAACTCGTGTTTGTTAATAAATATAATGTAAAATATCAACCTCGTGTCGTTAATCAGTATTTTCTCGGCAGAGCCTCGACAAATACCGATTAACTAACACTCGGTTGATATTTTACATATTAACAAACACTATAGTCTGTTTACGCTACATGGAACTTGGATTTTTTTCAATTACTTTAGTTTGCGTGAACCTAGGCGAAAAAGGACTAGAGTTTTGGAAATAACAAAAATTTCCTATGTTCCAAAGTGTTTCATTACTTTGTTCAATAATAATTTAAAATATTACCCTTTCAACTTAGTGTAAAACTCGATTATATTAGACTATGGCAACATACATGGCAGACAAGATCATTACAAAGTGAGGTAACTCACATTCCGAACATCTCTGTTATTTCCGGTAATATTCGTATATCTTCATCGTTTTTGCTTTAATAAATAAATATTTTCAAATATGGCAATGATATTAAATTATGATAAATATATTTATTAAATAATAACCGCGTACAATAAATATACATTATAACATCCCCATTCTATATGGATTTGTCCGATGTCTGCAAAATGGCGGTCAAATTAACGCTGTCGTTTAAACAATACAGAAGCAATGGACCATCAATCCAGAGAAAAAATAGGACATTTTTTTTATTTAATAAAATATCAACATTAATGAGGTAAGTTAAATATTATTTTGGTTTTTATTGGTCAAAAAACATGTTCCAAACAAACATGTTCTAAAAGTGTAAACAAACTAAAGTTACGAAACCTCTATATCTAATTTCTGATTTTAGTCGTTTACTAACGAGAATCCTTGCTAAGCAGATAAAGGAATTTCGAACTCTTGATTTTAGTCTTTTAATGATTTTGATGTGGGTCTCAATAACTCAGAAAAAAACATAACAATGGTTGAAAAATGTTAAAGTTTAATGTTTGGTTGGTCTCATTCAGGAAAAGGCCGGGTGGAGGGTATGAGGGGCTCTAGACACCCCCCCCCAATAATTCTGAATCAAACATAACCTCCCATCGACTTGAAACTGCACTTCGAGTCTAGATCCATTAGACACCCCACCCCCAATGTTTCTGTTAGCCCCCACGACAATGTAGTCCTTTACTGTTTTCTTCTTTATATTTTATATTTCTTTCTTATAGTTAAAACACTGGCAATGCGTATGTTTTATATCGAGGTTTTGAATAAACCTCATGGAGATATGAGTACAGATTCCTCCGATTTTGTTGGACTGTGTTACTATCAACAGTCGGAACTACCCAACGGTTTCGACAGAATGTTTAAATGCATACGAGAGCTACTTGGGTGCTGCGTTCGAATCCGCAAAGATTTTCGATTGGATCACCAATATCTTTCGTTATGTGAAGTGGAGGTTTATGGAACAAAACCCAGATACCGAGGTATTGTATATTGGATTTTTTTTTTCTCTTGCTGTTTTACTTTCTGGTCATTTGAGTAAATATTAATAAAACGCTTTTGATTAGCAAAATGATATTTATTGTTACTAGTAATGGAAAGTTTCACTAAATCCGTGACAGACAGACGGTACTTACGAATTATACAGTAATGATACCAGGTGTTCTTGAATGTTGAGCATATCCTGTCTGCACCTCTACTGCTATCCTGTGCTATAAGACATTTCAGTTGTTTATTTAGTTGTCACAAAAATGATTAAATCAGTGATGTCAAATTATAATTATATTGTGAAATAGTCAATAAAAGACCATATCCACGAAAACACTGTGGTTTAAATGTTATATATGTTACAGGCAATGTGTAAAATCAGGCAACCTGTAGAATGCCTGAATAGTTCAGGCAATCTGTATATTGCCTGATTCACTTTTCAAGGTAATTTCTCGACACATTGCCTGAAATGAAAGATCCATCATTCTTTGACAGCAATTGTTGTAAAGGTAAATACAACTAATGACAAGATGCAATATTATATATTATTTAATTATGTAATTTATTTCAAAGACAGATCGGCCTAAAGACATTCTTCAAAAATAATCCACTAACGAAAAGCTTGACATCGAAAAATTACTTTTAATCTTTTTTTCGCTACGGATTTGAGATAAAGATAAAATAAAAAAGTTATAAACATCTAAACCAAACACATACTTGATAATTAATCACATCATTAATAAAATTTTCCTATGGATTAGAAGTCGGTTCGGTTAGTTTTATTTTAACCAATCTTAATATGCTATTTAAATCTGAGGAGCACTGATGAGCAGAAATATGTCCATCAACCAAAAGGTTACTTCTGCTGCACGTGTAGATGTAAGTGAGGGCAGAACTCAGTATTTTGTCAAATAGTCTTGATAGACGATGATCCACTTGCGTGGTGCCTTTGTCATGGATTGCATATCAGTAAGATCCACTTGCCCTCGTCATCCAAAATTCTTTGGTAATATCGGTTTCATAACAACCCCTTTCTTGTAGCATATTTTCTTTTCTGCCTACACTCATTGCAAAGAGACTTGAAGAGTTCGGTGCTATTCCTCATAATGTTTGCATATCTAGACAAAAACAACCACTTTATCTTGACCACCATATCCAGTAGAAAAGTGAAATAGCATAATAAGACAGGATAAAATTAAAAGTAACTGAACTGGCTTCTAATCCATTGGAAAATTGCATTAATGATGTGCATCTATGGATGTGATTAATTATCAGTTATGTATTTGGTTTATTTTTTTACTTGTTTTAATGCCTTTATCTCAAATCTGTAGTGAAAAAAAGAAAGATTAAAAGTAATTTTTTAAATGTTAATTACTCCGATTTCAAGTTTTTCGTTACTGTTTTGTTTTTGGGGAATGTCTTTGGACAGATATGTCTTTGAAATAAATTACATAATATATAATGTTGCATCTTGTCATTAGTTGGGTTTACCTTTACAACAATTGCTGTCAAAGAATGATGGATCTTTCATTTCAGGCAATGTGTCGAGAAATTACTTTGAAAAGTCAGGCAATTTGTAGATTACCTGAAATATTTAGGCAATCTACAGATTGCCTGAGTGAATCATGCAATATACAGAGTTATGAAATATTCAGGAATTCTATAGATTGCCTGATTTTACACATTGCCTGTAACAATTACATATATGTATAAAATATAAAAATGTCACAGACGATAACACATGCTGTGTGACATCATGAACGTGGCCGCCAATCAGACAGAATGATAAGAACGATTATTCATTCTTTAGTTAGCAGGGCTAAACTTTCGCGTAAATCACCGAATCCGATTCGCGTCAGAATTCGCGCGTGTATTAAACGTCAGAATCCAAATAGATCCGTGTCAAATATTTAAGGTAAAATGAAATCAAATTCAGAAAAAATTATTTAAAAACTTTTTCGCTTGCCCGTTATATTTTTCACTTGCCCATCCAAAATACACTAAACAAATACACTAAATCTTGTCATACACAATATACATGTATATGCTAATTATACTGCACCAGTAAATGTTTTATACTATCACTCTTGCTGATTTTGACTAAGCTTTAAGGGATGTTCATGAATTGATCAAACGGGAGGATCCAACTATTTTCTATAGCCACTGCTCATAAAATAAGCAGTAAACACACTAGAGACTAACATATTGTAAGCAATATAAGAGAATAACACATTAAAATGTGTCCACAAAGGTATACCATCTATACTGACAGTCCTAACGCTGTAACGGGCCAAAACATTTGTGAGTGAACCACAACTATTGAAAACAAATTAAAACAACTTTCAGATGCATTTCTGGATGTCATTTATTGCAGTTGTATTAAGGAATCTTGCACAATAGCTAGTGCAGCATAAACAGCATTTAAAACGCTGGATAATGCTCCCAGATCACTTGTCGGATAGGCCCATGTTTGACAAAATCGTCCCACATCCGCCGAGAATCCCCAAACTATATAGAATTAGGGTAGATAACTATAATTATCGGCTATTTCCGTAATCGTCGGAAAAACCATTCACGAACTTTCGCGAAACGAACTATTTGACTTGTTATTGTCGTCTTCTATAACATTACGTTACGCTTAAAAAAACAATCTGGTGAGGGACCACGAGCGTTAGCCCTCCTGGCATGCCTCTAGGGAGTTATCTAAAGCATTTATCACAACGGAAATAGCCGAAACATCGCGACTGACTTACATAGACGGAAATAACTTTGTGAGCTGCAGAAAGGTGATGTAACGTTCGATTAGATTTCAAAGTCATGATTATATTTTGCATATTAGAAATATTGTCTTTGTATTGAGAATTTAATAACTTGAAATTTCCTTGCCCACTGGCAAGTTAGATCTTGCAAATGAATTGCCCGACCGTCAAATTTCACTTGCTCCGGGCGTCGGGCAATAGTATTTTTCAACCGCTGCAAAAGATTAGCAAAGTACTGTATCAACCAGATTTTTTTTTCAAAAACTTAAATAAACTGTTTTCAAGCGTCCAGACTACGCTGTATCAAAAGCATAGCATGCTCCAGATGCATATATTTTAATCACCTGAGTTGTCTAAGCCAGACATTCGCATCAATGTAGTATTGAGAACAGTTTGGATTATCGAGACTAGTCTGGCCGGGATCAAGCTAAAACAGCACCTTGCCAAAACGGCTAATTTGCTTGGCTAAAAACAGCATCAATTTGGACAAAACGGCACCTTGATTTTTTGGCGAAAACGGCACCTAGTTGGACAAAACGGCACCATAAAAACAACAAAAAAGTGTACACGTTTAATTTTAATTATTGCTATTTTTTTATTTGTACACAAACTATAAATATAAATAAAAACAAAAAGGAACACAATATAGTAGAAAAAATATGAGCACATCAATGTAAGAAGAATAATCATAAATATACAAAATATCAAGCACAGCTGGAATCAAAATGTGAGTTTTAACATATATCACAGTGCCGGCGCAGTAGGGGGCCTTTGCCCCAGCCCCCATAATCTGTTTTACCCCTAATATTTAAACAGTAACGGGTCCAGGGGGTCCGGACCACCCCCTTTTTTTCTAGAATTATTTTGTTTATATATATATATATATATATATATATATATATATATATATTTGCATTAACAGCTAAATGACCAAAAATTCATGTCTACACAAGTGTGAGGATGCCACTAGTTTGTTTAACATTTTATTACATTCATTTGAGTTGTAAGCTAATCACACTGTCCGTGGGTTTCAGCTCAGATGTTATTGTTTCAGCAACAATAATGAGCGGGATGTAGCTCAAATGGTAGAGTGTCCGCTTGTGAAGCTTATCGGAAAGAGTAGCCTATGTCGCGGTGGCGGGTTTCCTCTAAACATATGTTAGAATGATCATATGATTGACGTCCAATAGCTGATGATGAGATAAAAATCAATGTGCTCTAGAGGCGTCGTTAAATAAAACAAACTTTACTTTTTAGCAACAACAAACACTGTTGGTCTGACAGATTAGTCTATACAGAGCCCAGGAAGTATGTGTAATTCGATGTTGAACTGAAAACAACAACAATGAGAACAAACATTTTATTTTAAATAATAAACTATCATTATTACATATTGAAAACATGTAGAAATTGTTCGCAACTTTTAATAATTCTGGATGTTTCGTTTCCTTTGGGTGACATTTTTGCCATACGTTTTGGTGCCGTTTTAGCCAGGCTGCGTGCCGTTTTGTACAATTTGGTGCCGTTTTATTAATCAAAATTGCCGTTGCTCAGTTAGTTTAGTAATTGCGGTAATGCAGTGCGATAATACTCGTACGAACAAGCAGCAAAAAAGTACAAACGTGCGAATGTTACAAAATGGAATCTGGATTCAGAGGATTCTCGCGAACTGCGCTTATGAGAATCCGAAATTTTAGGCCTGGTTAGGGACAGAATCGGAAGACACAACTCGCCGCTACTTGTTCTCTGAGATTTCTGGTCTAAAAACATACTGTAAGCCCTTTTATATGTATGTTGACGGAGATCTACGAAGTGATCTCCACTTCCAGAAGGTTGGTAAAGGACTAAACTTGTGTTTTGGCATCGGCAAAACCAGTTTCGGTTAGGGGTTAATAGTTTAAAGCGAAAGCCGTCAGTCGAACTCCTAATTTCTACAAACATTTGCATTTTTTATTAGTTATCGGAGTGTTAACACATTAATTTATTCGATAAACATACATTTATCACTGTTGCCACATGTATCAGTATTTTTGTTTTGAGATAAATTTAAAGTTTAAAGACCCTAATTACTAAACGCATTTTTCATTCAGAATCCAAAATGGCGGATATTTGTTTACATTATTAATTTTTATTTTTCAATTTCAATGCATTATTTTAAATTTATTATAGTATTACACCTCATAGAGCAGCGTGTACATCTATAATGACAATACTAATTATGATGATGATAACTACTATAGTAATAACAATAATATAAGTACCAATAATAACACTATTGATATTGTTAGTAAATATGCAAATATACATCCATGTTAACCTCTCATCTTTTTACTGTATAATATCAAACGCCTCATACAAAATAGTGCTCACATAACGTTTTTGTGCTTGATTTAATTTCTTTCTTTGGTTATTGGGGATTTATTAGTTAAAATATTGGAGGTTTATTAATGTCTGTTCTCAAAAAAAGACTCTTGGTTATATGTATCGTAATGTTTTGCCAAATGGAGTTCATGTTTTGGATACAATAATTCAGTTTTGGGTGGTTAGGAGTGAGATAATTTTTAAAAATGTTTTGTCATTATGTAAAGGGTATTCTAACACTACAGCTAAAATTGGTGCAATTTATTTCAAATCCTAAAAGTGTGTACAATCCCTACTTTAGTACGGATTTTAACAAATCGAATTTTAAGTATATTTTTTAAAACGCATCTTAATATATTATTGTTTTTTAAAAATTATTTATCCAACAATTATAAAAATATAAGCGTAAAAATATTAACATAAAATTATATAAACTAATAATTTTCTGTATTTGAGCTTTAAAATTACAATGTGTTACAGACATACACAAAACTAACTATGCAATGGGCATGTATGCCGAACAGTCGAGTACCTACCAACATTACGCGGCCTTCTTTGCGGTCGACAACAATCTCGATCAGAGTCTAAAGTGCACGCACACCAATATTGGTGACAAGACACCATGGTGGATGGTGCACTTGAATGAAAATGCCTACATTGAAGAGGTGGTCATCGTAAACCGCAAATATTATGGTAGGTAGTAATGGACGACGTAAGGAAACTGAATTTGTGTTTACTTATATGTTTTTGTATTTGTTAATTTGTTGAAAGTTAATATATTGTATATACGTTTTAACATTGCTCTTTATATGTATATATATGTTAGGAACTTCAGGAGTTGAATAATTAGTTTACAACACACTTGCCCAAAGGCAAGAGAGAATTGCTTTTTCACTTGCCCACAATATGTTTTCACTTACCCAAACAAAATATACTAAACCAATACACTAAAATATGTTTAATGTACAGCATGCCATACACAGTATACGCTAATTATACTGCACCAGTAAATGTATTAAACTATCACATTTGCTAATTTTGATTAAGGGATATTCATGAATTGATCAAACGAGAGGATCCAGCTATATTTTTTATATAAAATAAAAATACAGCATACATCAGTCTAACATATTGTAACGAATTTCTTAAATAAATACAACAAAAAAAATGTGTTCACAAAGGTAAATATTGTATAGTTTTCCATATTATAAATCATCTCTTTACAGTGATTTAGAATAATGTTTTAATTTAAACAGTTTAACCCCAATAGCCAATGTTTATTTTTATCCTTGAGGATGGGGGTGTCTTTAAACCACTATTTAAGTATTCAATACAAAGGTAACCAACTACATTTGTAACGGGGCAAAACATTAAAGTGGGCGAACAACATCTATAGAAAATAAATTAAAACAACTTTCAAAAAGGCGTTTATTGCAACTGTATTCAAGTAGTCTAGCATAATAGCTAGTACA
>JAULBS010093508.1:0-17058 GCA_032355785.1 Symmetromphalus regularis | reverse complement strand
GATTGACGTCCAATAGCCGCTGATAAGATAAAAATCAATGTGCTCTAGAGGCGTCGTTAAATAAAACAAACTTTTAAAATTGTTTTAATTCATTGTTATATATTGTTTCTAGCGGCCTGAAAGTTAATTTGAACAAAAAGTGGATAGTCCAACTCTGAGATCTAACACCCTACAATAATAATATACTATATGCAATGAAACAACAAATGGCACGTTTCCTTTGTGTGTGTTTTTTTATGGAGTTAGTAGGACAAGAAGAGAACTTTCAGTAAGGTGAACTCTACTATTTCATTAGTAATTTTGAATGTTTGACAGTTATCTAGTCATTTTTATTTTGCAAAATGATTGTGGGGTGAGTGTCTTAAATAGGAAATATATGATATCCAAAACCCCCAACCCTCCTTCCAAACCCTAATCCCTGCAACCCCAAATTATTTTGGTTCTCTGGCACTCAAAGCAACATCATTTCTGTGAATGGTATTAAATATTTTGGACAAACATCAACTAAACCAACTTTAATCTTGTTTTCGAAATATAATCATTATAAATATACTGACTAAATTGCACATTAAATAGTATAAGCATCATAAAACATCTTTATAGATTATTAATTAAAACTAACTTTCTTTTCAAATCAAGTTAATTTTTATCTCTCACAAGATTTAGCAAATGACAAATTAAAATTATTTAACAAGGGATATAAACTTAATACAAAATGGAAGAGAGTTTAATATGCTATTTAATACAGAGGTGGTTCAGGAAATGTTGAGGTTGGAGAAGTACAAAGATACAAATATTTAATACTGGAAGAGGGTGTGGGTTCAAAGTTAGTTATTAGGTTTCAACCAATAAATTTATATAAATTTTAAATGGTAAAAGTGTTTTAAATGATGAAGGTAATAAAGAAATATTTTTTCATGTACAAAAATAAATGTATATAAATGATATAAAAAGTTTTTCTTTATTTGTAAATTGTGTGTAGTAATTTTCTTATATAAGTTATTAAATTGTGATACTGTGTGTTTTGTTTCATTTAACAAACCTGCTGCCAAATTATGGAACACAGATAACATGTTTATCCCTCTTTTTTTTTCTTTCTTTCTTTATTTCACTTCTTTCTTTCATAAATATTCATTTTTGTTCATGTTTTACATTGCATATATGTAACACTTCAATGTAGTCTACTGTGTATGTATTATGGAGAATGCCTAACAAATTGGAAAACTAATCCATTTGTTGTTTTTTAAAAAGCAATAAAATATATTTCAATCAAGCTTACTTAGTTATTACCAAATTATAAAGTGAGACAAATAAAATAGTTTGGGAAAGTGGGTGGAGTCTCAACACTCAAAACATGTCTGCCTGCATATTACCCGATACATTTTAATAATGTTCCAAAGTAAGTGTTAAATATTTTTAGTTATAGTATACATATCATATCACAATCAGACTTAGTATACCCATTTCGATTAGTTTTCCAAAAGTTCTGGGCATCTTTAGAAAATTTCAATTTGAATTATGCACCCCTATGCTCCAATCATTCAATTTCCTGTACTCAAATCTTGTGATGTCAAGTCAAAGTTTGTAACATTACATTTATTTCCTACTAGGTGGTAACATTACATAATAGAAAGATATACCACTTTGATAGGAACTAAGACATTTTGTTCCTAATATTGGTAATAAATATATCGTACCATCATATAAATTGGAACATCATATGTTTTAGAACAGATTATTTATACGCGATTTTCCATGTGCATACCGAAGGTCTGACGTCAACAAACATCACAGATTGACAAAAATGTTGCATATAAAACTTCCTTGTGAAATATGGTAATTAACTTATTGAAAAATAACGTTAATGAATCACTGTCCAAGTTTTGGGTACATACCATCATGTATATATACAAATGTAGCACATTACTGCATCATCTATATCTGCATTCAATGTGCTGTCTGCTTTGTTTATATCCATACTGACTATGTCATTCACCTTAAAGGGAAATAATTCTGATTCTTTTAGAAAAATATGGAAGACTGTTTAGCGTGTTCGAAAACATATGATGTAATTTTTTATAGTATATACTGACAGTATGTTGGAAAATGTTCTGCTACAACCAGCATTGTGTTTAACATCATTCTATAATACTGTGTCTGTTTTATGGATTATATTCTAATGAACAGGTAAGAAAGATAAAATATTTAGCTTTTAAATTCTGAATTCATTATAGAAATTTGCAATATTTGCTTATCTGTTCAAAAACGTATTATGGGAGGATATATTAACATATCCAATAAAACAACACTTTATAAGCTGATTTATCACAGGTGTCATCAGTACATGCTACAGATATATACAGCACATGACATATATAAAATACGTTAGAAAATAGTAATAACATCATAATAAACTATGAACTGAAACATACGAAAATAATTTTTGTAAAAACATTTAATAATAAAAAAAACATTCTTAAATGTTAAATGAGGAACATATGAAAAAATGAAATAATTCTAAATTAATTTAATTAAAATGGAATCCCACACAATAAATGAAGTGATCATCAAGTAAAATCATAAAATTGAGAAAAAAAAACATTAAACCAAGTTACGTAACAGCTTCCACAAAAAAATTATTTATTAATACATAACCATGATCGTTATTTCAAGATCATAAGGTCAAATGTCATGGTCTCACATTCTATATCAATATAAACACATGCCCCCACCCACAAATACCTGCACCCATGCACACACACATAAACATCCACACACACACAAAACACAAACAACACACACACAAATATTTTTATGTAAAATTTCATAAAATGTAAGGCTTAGTTCATTTGAATCCCCATTTTGGCACAATTTACTGTTATTTCAATTGATGTTAATATTTATAAGTGAAGGGCTTCAGTATATAGACAGACTATTTTGGCACAATTTACTGTTATTTCAATTGATATTAATATTTATTAGTGAAGGGCTTCAGTATATAGACAGACCATTTTGGCACAATTTACTGTTATTTCAATTGATGTTAATATTTATAAGTGAAGGGCTTCAGTATATAGACAGACCATTTTGGCATAGATAACCGAAAGCCAGCATCAGTTCATGAAATCATTTAAGCATCGATGAAGTTCAATATTCAAATAATTACATTTTTAAGTCAATGTTTTTGACATCTTTGACGCTAGTCCTGAACATATTCAGTTGAAACTTCTCCCCCCTCCCTCCCTCTCTCACTCACTCAACCTCCCCCTCTCTCACTTACCCATCCTCACTCACTCTCTTTCTATCTCTCTCCCTCTGCCCCTGCATATATTTATACTGATGAATAAAAATACACCCTTAACATGCATACATTTTAGAGCCAATTTTAATAATAATTAATATCTCACTAATATTTTACTATACAAGCTCATAAAGGGTTAAATACTGTACTATTATATAAAACTGTATTATTATCTGTTATTAATAGTATATTACATAGATTATTAATAGTATATTTAAGCTGAGTTGAAATTGGATGAAGTGCCTGCTGGACTGTCAGATTAATAAACTATTAACAACCAGCCATAAAAAAAAAACAATTCCACAAAAAAAAAACCAACAACATCTGCTCTTTTGGTTTATTGGTTAAGTATCAGAATAGTGAGTGATAGGTATAACAGATCGAATCTCAGTCAAGGCATGGGATTTTTAATCTTAATACTGACTCCAAACCAGTCAGTGTGCCACTAGGATAAATGGCTAAACCAGTGGTACTTACAATGTAACTGTCAGATCAAAGGCCATGGTTTGTGTTATCCTGTCAGTGGAATAGTGCATAGAAAAGATTCCGTGCTGCTTATCAAAAAGAGTAGCTACACTATTAACACTAAAATCTGTTCAGGACTGACAGCACAGGTGGATGTGGAATGTGCCCAGGACAGAATGTTGGACCTTAATTTAATATAAGCATAAAATTAAGATAATCAACGAACCAAAAACAACCCTCCAAACCCTAAAATCCAGCAACATTTTGTCAATAAATGTTTTTAATAATTTATATCTGGGAATGAATAAATTTTATAGATATTTCAATGTCATGGAAATTTAGATATATTTGATTTAAAACATTGTGTGAATATAAATATAATTGTAGGTTTGAGGTGTTTACTGACCAAACCCAAGAAGGACGACACAATTTCAATTACTTAGTACACAGATCAATATAGTGCAGGTCTGCACAAATTTATTTTCCATAACCGACTTAATGTTCATGTAAAATTGGCTAAAAAGGTTTCTAAAATCATCTTTTCTCACAGTACAAACAACTTGACTGATTTCCGACATGTATAGTTATAATTACATGTAACAGAAAGTACAAATAGCAGTCTAGTTAGAATACTTATGTTGGGAAGTTTGATGTGTACACTGTAAATGTATAATTTATTACAGTTCCTTTTTACTTAAAAGTGACATTGGTTTTATTTTATTAAAACTAATTTTACAGTTGTTTATTCATTTTTTTTTTTAAATGGTCATGTAAATGAAAATAGGTTATGCAAATTGTTTCAGCATAACCTATTTCCCGGTTATGCTGATTTTAAATTAGTGCAGGCTTGTAGTGACTCTATTAAATTATAAATCTGCAACTAAAAAGTAAATTTCTAGAAAAATGGGTGACATTAAACATTGTTTCCTTTAAATTGGCGGGTTTTTAAAGAATAAGTACACTGAAAAACAAACTACCAGCCAGTGACACTGACATATAAGTGATCCATACCATGACAATAACTGATCTACACTATGATGATGACATCACAGTACATGAAATATCACAGTAAGATGACGAATGCAAGACCATGATGACACCACAGTACAAGAAATATCATTGTAAGATGACGAATGCAAGACCATGACGACACCACAGTACATGAAATATCACAGTAAGATGACAAATACAAGACCATGACGACACCACAATACAAGAAATATCATTGTAAGATGACGAATGCAAGACCATGACGACACCACAATACATGAAATATCATAGTAAGATGACGAATGCAAGACCATGACGACACCACAGTACAAGAAATATCATTGTAAGATGACAAATGCAAGACCATGATGACACCACAGTACAAGAAATATCACAGTAAGATGATGAATACAAGACCACGACGACATCACAATACATGAAATATCAAAGTTAGATGACAAATGCAAGACCACGACAACACAATACATGAAATATCATAGTAAGATGACGAATGCAAGACGATGACAACATCATAGTACATGAAATATCACAGTAAGATGACGAATGCAAGACCATGACGACATCACAGTACATGAAATATCACAGTAAGATGATAAAATCAACACCATGATGAGAGTTAAATGAGGCTTTAAGTATCCAAACCAAATATACCTAACAATTTGTGATAAATTTTGTTTATGGATTCTGGTTCACATGAATGGAGACTGGATACATTTAAACCCAAATAGCCCCAATATAAAACTATCATTTATGTCCACTAGACAGAAAATAAAACATGGATAAACACACTGTTTAGTGTTCATACATATAGGCTAATATTTGGATTAGACAAATGCTGTTAGACATTAATGTTCTATCTTTCTTTCAGATCTTTCTAACTCAACCTCTGCATTTAAGAAAATATTCACAGCAAAATAAATACTGTGGAGAAATAGTGTCCATGGCATTTTCCATGGCAATTTTAGCATAAAGTATACTTTATTTTTAATAATAAGAAAAAATACAGCTTGGATAAACAAATTAGTCCAAGGCAAAAAAAGTGCTATGGAGAATGAAAAACTCTGTGGCAATTTCCACGGCATACCCGATTGTCATGGGCAATTTCAGGGATTGCTAACTAAAACTAATACATTTCCTAGTGAAGTGAACACAAATGTAAATACAAAATGGAATATCTGTAAATTTCAGCCAACACTGACAGTTTCATGGAATTTAACCATCGCACTACCTATAGGAGACACTTCATTCTTTTGCATGCGCAGTTTTTCAGTGTCAAACTCAGCAGATCTCGGACGTGGACGGTATTCTGAATCACGCAGCTGTTTGAACATTGTCTCTGACTGATCAGATAACAGAAAATTAACTGCAGACGGACTGTCCCTACGACACAACTGACTCGATAGACACCTCAGCCTTGACCTTGACATCTGGGAGAAAGACGTCACGACTGATGACGGTCGAGTTTGAGATCGCTTTGAAGGGTAGAATTTCTCTGGTGTCGAGTACCTGCCAGGAACGTGGTACCAAGCAGATTGGTGGTGGATGGTTCGTTTCATGTCTCTTGGTAGTGGTTTGGGGTCTAGCAGACAAGAGATGCTGCTGTGTGGACCAATAACACTCTGATAGTTGCTCACATGTAAGGAGTCTGGGCCAGGAACACCACAACGGGACATGTGACTCTTTCCACTACTGGTTGTTACAATGGATGATGCTGGTGTTGTATGGGGTGGCGATGTCTTGCTTCGACTTACCGAGGAAGATGTTCTCTTGGAGGATTTATTCCGTGTGCTGCCTGCACTGGCAAATCTCATGAACATCTTAAATGTATCTCTACCAGACCCTGTATTAATACGAGATCTAATAACGACCTTTGGTTGTTTTGGTTTATCTTGATAGCTCTGGTCATCTTCAGTGGCAAAACTTTCAATAATCTGTTCTTTCTGCACATCACTGCTGTCCAAAGATAATGGTCCTTCTGCTGTGGAATCCGAAACAAAGTTCATATCCACCATCAACTGTGGTCTTGGAGCAGGTGGAGTGGGTGATTCCCTATTTTGTTCCTGATCAGAAGTTTGTTTCAGTTTTCTCTCGATGGAATTTCTTCGCAGAAGTCTATCATTTTCCATTAGTGGCTTCTCAGATCCACTTATATAACTGTTAGAACTACTTATGAAACTTAATGGCCGGTTATTACGTATCATTTCTTCACGACTGAAAGAACGAATGTTCAGCATTTCGTGCATTTTTTTCTCTCCGCAGTGTTGCTTTTTCAGATCTTTATCCCTGGATGTCATAGTGCTGAAAGGGTTAGATTTGCACCTGTTGTCAGTGGGCTTGGCATGTCCAAATTCATAGTTACCCAGTCGCAACATCACTTCCTGATTTGTCAAAGCCTGCTGGGTGCGTTTTGTTTCAATATTTGCACCACCTTCAAACAAACAACAGTATAATGCTTTAAAATACAAATACAAATTATTACATAAACAAAACCAGACCTGAAATAAGCTTACTGTCAGACATTGTCCAGCACATACTTCGCTTCCAAATAAAACTTGTGTCTAGGTGAGAATCAGTTTTTGGCCCTTTTCTCCATTAACTGCTACACTAACTTACATCCTTTTGGTTTCAAAGCAGCGATTTGTCATTTTGAAAAATCCGACAATCACAAAATTAATTCTGTCAGTCATTTTATCAAACACTAGTGTTTATCTTTTAAAGAAAATTAACATTGCTATATAAAATTGACTTGATGCACCTGTTGTATATTACCAAATTTGGGTTAAATTAAACTATAATAATAAAAACATGCACCATAAAACCTCACTTGTACATATTTCTAATTGTGAATGCTAAATTGTGTGATATGGACATTTTCTATTATGACCAGCACAAATTGATTACCGTAAGACATTCTGACTACTACATTATTTCAAGGCTTGGACACAACATAATGAAAATAATTTCTCTAGATACATCAGTGGTGGATCCAGAAAATCTATTGGGGCCTTAAGAATCCTCGGATACTTTAACATTAAAAAAAAAAAATTATAATAATAATAATTTAAAAAAAAAATTAATACTTTTTAAACTTCTTGAAATCATGAAATTTAGGGGAGCAGGCCCCCTCTAGATCTGCCACTGTACATAATAAGCCACTTATGGTCAATCATCTGTTTCTAACATTAATTAAAACTGAATAAATCTGGACTAAACACTGCTAATATAGATGCATGGTAGATTATACTTTAAACACTATCACTCAAAAACAAAAAACTTTACTTTTAAATGTTTTGAATTCTGAATTTTTCTTTTTTCTTTACTTGATTTACACATAAAATTAAAGAATCCTTTGAAACTTTTGTATGGGATTGAAAAAAAGAAAGTGATATTTAAATATTAAACATTAATTGATTTTTTTAATTTATTTATTTAAAAAAATATTTTTTTACAATTATCAGGTATGGAAATAAGAAAAAATAGCTGACACGTATGCACCTTAAAATCCAAATTCAAGGGACACTCAAAGATATACAGTGAACTTTACTCTTACATATATATGCCGATGAGCGTACAATTCCCATGCCTGAATAATGAACAATTCTAGAATTTTAAAATTCATTCTTTAGTTATACAAAGTAAAAGAAAAATTAAAAAAGCTAAATTTTATTTTTATTTCACTTTCTTGATTTTTAAGGCTGTAGATTTATAAATAAGAAATAAACAAACCAAAAAAATATATAAAATTTAATTTGGACAATTTAAGCGTTACCTAGCTGGCTTGTTCTGATATCCAGGGCTCGTGTCAGAAGTTTAATAGACTCATTTTTATCTGAAATAGTTGAGCTGTCTCCAATCAAACAACCTACAGTAAGAAAAGAAAAAAAAAACTCTTTTTATCCATTCTAAACAACCAACTAGAAAACTAAGAGCTGTTGTTATGACAGTGCCACCAGCCAAAGACGACATGCTAATCTTTTGTAGATACATCACTTGTATGACAACTATTTTGTCATATTTCACTTTCCTAATAACATGACTTTCTTAGATAACTTATTTACATTCAACACAGAGATAAAAGGTTTACATTATACTGAATATTAGAAAGAAACAAGTGAAAAAAAAAATTAATCTGCAATTTTCACCTTCTGGATATCCCCCCACAAACATATTAATTATCATGGCAACCACAACCTTCAAATTACTGCATCAAATATTTACACTTGTTTTTATCATTTTATTTATATAATGTACAAACTGGTAGATACTGGGATAAAATATCAGTCGGCACATGTGATTTTTAATCTTGATATTGGCTCCAACCCAGAGTGAGTGCTCGGCAAGTCTCAATGGGTAGGTGTAAGCCACAACTGGTTTATAAAAGGCTGTGGTATGTGCTGTCCTGTTTGTGGGAATGTGCATATAAAAGATCCCTTGCTGTTAATGGGAAAGAGTAGCCTATGTGGCTGTAGCGAGTTTCCTCTAAAGACCATGTGTCACAAAATACCATATGTCTGACACCTATTAGCCACTGAATAAACAATGTACTGGAGTGTCGGTAAACTAACATCCTTTCCTTTCCTGATATAATGTACATATGTATTGTATTTTAACAGGCAAAAGAAATGATACCAAGGATAATTTAAAGATAACTTTGAGGAACCACACAAAACTTTGAAAATAAAATTTGTATTTGCAAAACAGATGTATAGTTGACATAAATGCCATAATTTAATTTAAGTAGCGATGAAAACAAAATCTGCAGGAGCCTTAAACAAAATATCCAAATGTCAAAAATATTTTATTCTTATTTTTGTTATCGTTTCTTTTGCCCGTTTGTATATTTATAAGCATTAAAATACTCAAAGAAAATGGCAGTATTTTGAGTTACCTAGTGTATACAAGATGTCTCCTGTAAGAAGATGATTACTGCCTAGATAATCTTCTCTGATCTGTATGGCTCTTCGATACAGATGTTCTGCCTGGACATTATCGCCACTGAAAAACCCCAGCAAACAGTTAAAATACAGACCCTAACATCCTGAAACACATGGAAAACACAACACTTAACACATTATCACCACAGAAAAACAGCCATTTACTTTTATAACACAGACCCTAACATACTGAAATACGTGGAAAACACAACACTTAACACATTATCACCACAAAAAACAGCTATTTACTTTTATAACACAGACTCTAACATACTGAAACACGTGGAAAACACAACACTTAACACATTATCACCACAGAAAAACAGCTAGTTACTTTTATAACAATGACCCTAACATACTGAAACATGTGGAAAACACAACACATTATCACCACAGAAAAACAGCTATTCGCCTTTATAACACAGACCCTAACATACTGAAACACATGGAAAACACAAGACTTAACACATTATCAACACAGGAAAACAGCTATTTACTTTTATAACAATGACCTTAACATACTGAAACACATGAAAAACACAACACTTAACACATCATCACCACTGAAAAACAACTACTTACTGTAACATTTATAACATCGAACCCAACGTATACTGAAACACATGGAAAATACAACTCAACACATTATCACCACTGAAAAACAGCTATTTACTTTTATAATGCAGACCCTTACATACTGAAACACATGGAAAACACAACACTTCATACATTATACCCCACTTCCAGCCTCGTTGTCATGGTTTCTTTTGTTAAAAGTGAAGGTGTATTCACCCAGTCATACACTTCTTTTGGCCTCGGAGGCTCGACGACCAAAACTGTAGGATAATCACCAATATACCTCGTAAAGTGTAGGTATAACTATTACTTATCATCACTGAAACACATCAATTTACTGTTATAACACAGACCCTAACATACTGAAACACACAGAAAATACAAAACTTCATACATTATCACCACAGAAACGCATCTATTTACTCTAATAGTTATAACACAGACCCTAATATCAATTATACTGAAACACACAGAAAACACAACACTTCATACATTATACCCCACTTCGAGCCTCGTTGTCATGGTTTCCTTTGTTGAAAATTTAAGTGTATTCATCCATACACTTCTTTTGGCCTCAGAGGCCCATCGACCAAAATTGTAGGATATTCATTGATATACCTCATAAAGTGTGGGAATAACTTACTTATCACCACTGAAAAACAGCAATTTACTGGTATAACACAAACTCTAACACTGAAACATATGGAAAACACAACACTGCATACATTCTCAACACAGAAACACAGCTATTTACTGTTACAACACAGACCCTTGGACTTAATAAGTTTCATAAAACACCTCTTCATCTTCATATTTGTTGGATAACTCCACAAATATAATTTGCATTACAATTAGTATGATATTCATTAGGCTTACTACAGGAGGTGGATTAAAAAAAAATTATGATACCACTAGAGCATACTGATTTATTAATCATCATCTGTTGGATGTCAAACATTAGGGAATATTGACACATAGTCAGTATGTGCCAGCCTTCGACGAGGCTTACTGGAGAGATTAAAATTGTGAGCCTACCCTTTGTAGTCTGTTGTTGCCAAAAGTTGTGCAAGACTGTAAAGAACGTCTGCAACTAATGGATGAGACTTTCCAAACCAGCTTTCCCGAAGTAACAGCGACTGACGAAAAACGTACTCTGCCCGAGCTAAGTCACTTTGCTTCAATCTACAACAGATAACCATCTAACATATGAATAAGAAATATCTAAAACACTTAAACAAAATAAAAACTGACTACCATATTGAGTACTTCAACTTTCATAATTTATAGAGGAAACTGATAAACTTAAGAAAGATGTACTTTCCTTAAAATAAAAAAAAGTAAAGTTTGTTTTATTTAACGATGACTCTAGAGAAGATTGATTTTTATTTCAAGCATTAAACCAAATCTGTCTGAAAATTAGCCTCCTATTGTCAACAGGTTGGTGGGTTGTATTTATTTCTGTGCTTATATCTAATTAAAGTTCAAGCACGCTATCCTGGGCACACAGCCCAGATTCCTGTGCTGTCTGTCCAGGACAGAGGTTACTGTTACTGTTAGTAGAAGACACTAAACACACTGCCACCACACTAATGCGGCCTACTTTTATTGATAAGCAGCAAGGGATCTTTTATATACACTATACCACAGACAGAATAGCACATACCATGGCCTTTGATAAACCAGTTGTGGACCACTGGTTGGTTTAAGTGGTATACACCTACCCACTGAGCGTGGTGGACTATTAATGGGTTTGAGTTGGTATCGAGATCAAAAATCCCATGCCTCGATTGAGATTTGATCCCAGTACCTATCAGCCACAAAACCGATTGCTCTCGGCAGTCAACTGTCACAGGATGTATCATTGTATACTCTCTAATTAACTAATTCCATTAAAACCTGCATTATAAGACCAAATGTCATTATTTTGTAACTTCTGATCAATTCTGAATCAGTAAATGCTCATTACTGATTTCAATGTCATCAGCTTGACTCGTAATAAAAAAAAATTCTATTGATAAAATTACTAAATCCAATTGATAAAAAACAAATGTTTGATGGCATATCTAACATTTAGACACCTCAACCCCAGTAATTAAGAACATGTCCACGGCAAAATAAATGCTGTGGAGAAATAGTGTCCACTGCATTTTCCACAGCAATTTTAGACTAAGGTATATTTTTAATGACAAGAAATTACCTTTAAAAAAAAAGTTTAGTCTATGGCAAAAAAAGTGCCATTGAGAATGAAAAACTCCACTGCAATTTTTACTGCTTTGCTGACTGCCATGGGCAATTTCAGGGGTTGACATCCCATACATAAAATCTCTGTACAATTAATGTGATTTGACACATTACTGAATATTACATTCTCTCATTCTTACGTATTTAAGATAAGAGTTATCCCATGAAAGAAAGCTATGAAAGAAATTTCTATCTTACATGGCAAATCACGTGCGCTTAGTAACTTGTAGCCTCCTTCCCCTAATAAGTAAACCGCCGCTGCATTATAGTAAGAACACTCGAAATATTACAAGGTGAGGCACATTGACACAACTAATTAAACACACAGTATTTCCAAAGAAGTTATATCTGCGTAAATAAAAACCCATATAGCGTGCAGTTCCATTTGTTTGACAATCCAATATTAGATTATGTACGACCAAACGTAATGGCTGAGTTTAAATGTGTGACGTCAATATTTTCGCGGCAAATATTAATTATTACGTCATATAGTGTAGTTGGCCTATAACCTAAATAAGTCCTATTAACAGCAGACGTCTGCAACCGAATACTTTTTTTTATTACGGAAAATAACAGATTCAAAGTGACGAACAAGAAAACCGGAGTACAGTTTTAAAAAAACTAGAAAGTGGAATATTTTTTTAAAGCGTTTATACACACTAGTAGTGAAACGACTTAAATGGGTGCTTTACATTTACACAATGTAGCGTAATTTCAATGTAGTAAACTAAAATACTGAAGAATTGTAAGTGTTGCTGGTCATTTTTATCAGCAAACGCAGTTTGCAATTTTCGTATATATATAGAGAATTTAAAAATATTATTTTCATGTTAATATACTGTAAAAAAATTACAATTTTACTCTGGTTCTACCCATTTTCTTCTGAAAAGAATGAGAGAAAAAGACTCTTTTATATTCTTCTATTAACATTACATAACAATGATACCTCAAGATGCATATTACATTCTTCTATTAACATAATAACAATACCTCAAGATGCCAAGATTGTACAAGATGGCTGATGTAAGGGCAGTATTCTTCAAAGAGCCATCAACATACTCCAATGCTTCCTTCAGAAAGTCCTCAGCATCAAAGAGTTCACCCTCATCCAGACATATGCTGCCACGGTGTCCTAGCAAACGACCTGCAGGTAACATTATTATCAGTGGTATTGATCAATTCAAACAACATGAATATTCTGCAGCTATCAATGTCTCTTCATCTAACAGTTAATATTGATTCTTTCTAAATTAATATTCCATAAATCAACAGCCAATTCAAAAAGATTTATTAAAACATTTTGTCACAGAGGTCAAAGCTCTTTCTGCCATCATACCTCATAAAGAACCTTTACATTTTCTCCTGTGTCCTTGTGTGTCTTCATGATCCCAGATCAACTCAAGACAATAATTGTCATGTAAGAAATTTCTACACCTTTTGTGAAAAGTTATTCACAACACAAAATTTCATGTGAATAATTATTCAGTTCAGAAATTTTAATCCATGTGAACTACATGTACCAATAGGTTTAACGTTACATGGTTAATTGATACATTTTAAAATTAAAAGAAATAAACTTCACAGGAATTTTACGTAGACAGAATTTTAAGACTGCTTGAAATAAGTTTAATGAGACCTAACTCATTAGGAACTCACCTGCTATGCAAATATTATTAACTTAACCGAATATTTGTTTACCTCTAATTTTGAAATACTGTACCCAGTTATTTAAATTTGAATCATATTTAAGCAGTCTATCAAACTGATTCCATCAAAATGAATATTCAATAAACCAACCACCAATATAACAATCAAAAAGATCTGCAAACATATTGTCAATAAAGCTGACTCAATATGCATCCAGCTGCAGTTTATTATACTGATTCCATGAAAATGAATAACAAAAGTCCAACAACAAAACTATTGAAATGCCATTAATTAATTAATTAATTTTAAAATATGTTATTCTTAATATAAATGCAGGTCCTCTAACACTGGTAGTATCATCACATATTCAGATCACGAGCCTCTGTGGTCCAGTGGTAGAACATTGGACTCTCATGCTAAAGACAGTGGTTTAAAACCCATTGGAGGCTGGTTCAAACTTGACTACATGTCAAAATTACCAATTGTTTGACATCCAATAGCTAGTGATTAATAAATCAATGTGCTCTAGTGATGTCATTAAACAAAACAAACAAGTATTTGTACCAGGCTAATTAGTACACTTATAACTTTTGTTATTACTTGCTTTACAGATATTTATTTTTCTGTAAAACTTTGGGAGCAGGAATTGTCATTTAAAATGTTGTTTTTTGGTTTTTTTGGGTTTTTTTAACGACACCACAACAGCACATTGATTTATTCAATCATTGGCTATTGAATATCAAAAATTATCATTTCATTATATATAATTGTGGAGCATGTTTCTTTTTATAGATAATTTTTTTTTAACAAATTACATGTAGGTGAATTTTGCAATTATAAAAATTCATACTTTTCATTTTTAAAACAAAATATCTCTAAAGCTAAAATCAAGTAATAAAAAGGCCTTATAGTACCTGTAATTAAAGTATAATTTCAGTAATACGTTATCTGTGGTTTATCTAACCTCTAGTAGTTAATGTTCGGTCTGTGTTAACATTAATTTTTCAGTTTTATTACAATAATATACATATCAGTAGTCCAGGCTTCATGACTGATCCAAATGTAAATTTATCAAAACACAGACTTGGTATCACTAAAATAAGTTCCACTGAAAATAAATAGCAATGATTGTATTAATTAAGCATAAAATGGTAGTTTCAAATTCCTCCAAGTTTTAGTTGACTTTATCTGTCCACTGTGTTCAAGTTTTACAATGTGGTCTATTATACATGTTTAGCAGATGTTTAAATATACAGCCTATTTGTTTGATTATTTGTCTAATGACCCCCCCCCCCCTTCCCACCTCCTCCAACAAGCATAGAAATAAATATTGGCTATTGGGGATCAATTCAATACACAGCTGGACATATACCACAGAAATTACTAGGCCGAGTTCTCTTTAGTTGTCCAAATTGCTCAAGTTTTGCAATATGATCTGCCATAAATACAAAAACAGACATTCAAAAATATAGCCAGACATACACTACAAAAATTCCATACATTACATACAACAACTGTACATTTATATTAATTTGATAAATTAAATAAATACTTTACATAAAACAAACCTACCATTAGTCTTGAACTACATGACATTGTACAGATCCATTTCCCCTGGCAATTTGTGTCGTTGTACAAATGTAGCTACACGTTAATCAGGCTTAAAGGTAACAGTGTACATCATAGGGGTCATCTCAAAACCAATATCTGACCCAACAATAATTCAAACTACAGCATGTTGTTACTAATACATTAATTTAAAAGTAATAGTACTAATGCATCATTTTTTTACTTTTTATCAGTATATTTCATCAAATTTGTAACAATAATTATTATGCAAACTTAAACAGTATATGAAACATTTGGAGAAATAATTATTACTTCAGGTAATATTATGTTAAATAAAAGATCCCTTTCAGCTAATAAAAAAGAGTATCCTGTGTGGTAGCAGAGGGATTCTCTTGTTGACAAAATGTGACAAATACCAAATTTTATATTGAACAGCTGGATCGACATTCTATTTTTTTTGGTGCTTAAAGAAATCAAAACAATGCAGTGGCAGATCCAGAATATCCATTTGGGAGGGGTGGGGGAGCAACTAAAGATTCGTTAATGTTAAAAAAATTATAATAAAGAAATTACTAAAAATTAATTTTTTTTATTTATTTACATCACTAAAGTTTGGGGCGTGGGGGTGGGGTGGGGCACAACCCCTTATCCGCCACTGTAATATGCTTACAACTTCTTGGTTAAATGCTATTTTATTGATAATATCAGCAAGAAATAAATATCCATTAAATATTTGTGCCATAAACACACTAGAAAAACAATATTGAAACAACCCCTTTTGTAATGGTCTGTGCATATGATAAATAAAACAAATGAAGCATGACAAAAGGTCTTAACATATTAAATAGTTCTGATCCAGTAAGAAGGTACTGTATCATTATAAATAGCGTGTAGAAAAATTAATCCTATTATACTGATATAGGTCCACACTAGTATGAAGCCACATTGACAAATGCGCTTCATGCACACAGCACTTCATGCTAGCAATCATTTAACAAATTGCTCAAGGGTTAATGTCATTACACAAGTCATTTAAATCAAAACTATTTAGAATATATACACTTACAAATGCATTCATGTGACCTAGCAATCACAAACAGGTTTTGTAAAAATTAAATTACCTGAGATGACAGGTAGATGAATAATTTATTTTATGTTTTAACAAAGAAAGGATTGTTTGTTTAAAGACACCCAACCAAACCGGTTTATCAGTAGCTATTAGGTGTCAATGTTTTTTTGGGTGTTTTTTTGTTTAACAACACTACTAGAGCACATTGATTTATTAATCATTGGCTATTGGATGTCAAACATTTG
>JAULBS010093497.1:0-17060 GCA_032355785.1 Symmetromphalus regularis | reverse complement strand
CATCCACTATTCCTACTACTACTAGTACTACTACTACTACTACTACTACTACTACTACTACTACTACTACTATTCCTACTACTACTACCACCACTATTCCTATTACTACTACTACTTCTACTACTATTACTACTACTACTTCTACTACTATTACTACTATTACTACTACTATTACTACTACAACTGCTGCTGCTGTTACTAGTACTACTACCACCACTATTCCTACTACTACCACCACCATTTCTACTACTACCACCACTATTCCAACTACTACTATTACTACTACTGCTGCTGCTATTACTAATACTACTACTGCTACTACTACCATCACCACCATTTCTACTACTATTATTACTACTCCAGCTGCTACTTTTACTGTTACGACGAAGCTGTTCCAAGGCCTTTAAAAGCCCTTTCGAACACCAGTATTTATTTTCTCACGTAATAATTTAGTCATATGTAACTGAATCTTTCATCCAATGTTAAAACATTTATAATATCTCATTCCAAACATTTCTGTACCCGCTCCTCTTGTTGTTGTTGGTTATTATTATTATTATTATTATTATTATTATTTTGTAGTTATGCAAGCGTCTATTCCCAAGTGCCACAACACTACCGTTTCCTGGAGGACAATGAATTTTTGAGGGGCAACAGAATATCCAGATCGTTAATGTTGAAACTCTTGGAGAATCCTGAAGTTATTAACACAATCCTAAGAACAGTTCGCCAATTCAACGTGGGACGAGGCTACTCGCAAAATAGCCCATTTCCTGGCTTGTTTGAAAACCAACAGCATCAATATCTAGAAAGGGAGCTCTTTCGAACAAAAAGGGAGTTAAATTCCGACAACTTAGAAAAACATCGAGAAAAGCGATTTCTTGAATCAATAGCAGGTGATCTGATTAAACGGGATGGGGGGAAGGAGAATAAGAGATTTCTTGAATCTATAGCAGGGGATTTGATTAAACGGGATGGCGAAAAAGAAAACAAGAGATTTCTTGAATCTATAGCAGGGGATCTGATTAAACGGGATGGCGGAAAGGAAAATAAGCGATTTCTTGAATCTATAGCAGGGGATCTGATTAAACGGGATGGCGGAAAGGAAAACAAGAGATTTCTTGAATCTATAGCAGGGGATCTGATTAAACGGGATGGTGGAAAAGAAAACAAGAGATTTCTTGAATCTATAGCAGGGGATTTGATTAAACGGGATGGAGGAAAGGATAAGAGATTTCTTGAATCTATTGCAGGGGATCTGATTAAACGCGAAGACGACTCCAAGCCTGACAAACGATTTCTTGAATCAATCGCAGGCGATTTAATAAAGAGAAAAGACACAACACATAAGCAAAAGAGATTTCTCGAATCCATAGCCGGGGATCTCATTAAACGATCGGATCCTCAATCTGGAAAATCGAAACGTTTCTTGGAATCTATAGCTGGTGATCTGCTGAAGAGATCTGAGCATCAGCAAGGGCCTTCGAAACGCTTCCTGGAATCCATAGCTGACGATCTCCTGAAGCGATCAGGTGCATACGCGGCAAGGCAACGCCGATTTCTCGAGTCCATTGCTGGCGATATCCTAAAGAAATCTGTCGAAAACAAGTCAAAGCAGAAGAGATTTCTGGAGTCAATTGCAGGAGAACTGTTGAAGAGGTCGGAGAATAAAGGAGGAGACGAAAAGAGATTTCTAGAATCTATCGCGGGCGACTTGATCAAAAGAACAAATTCCCAACAAATTCATCAGAAAAGGTTCTTGGAATCTATTGCAGGCGATTTAATCAAAAGGGCAGGTACAGAACCGAAAACTCACAAACGATTTTTAGAATCCATAGCATCAGATCTTTTCAAGAGATCAGAAGCAAGCAGTCTTAAGCAGAAACGCTTCTTGGAATCAATTGCAGGAGACTTGTTGAAAAGATCCGAGTCCGGACACAAAGAGGAGAAAAGATATCTAGAAGGAATCGCCAGTGACCTCATCAAACGGACAGACCCTCCATCAGGTTTCAGTAAGCGATATCTGGAATCCATCGCCGATGATCTTATTAAAAGGTCCAAGTCACCACAAAAGAGATATCTGGAATCAATAGCTGGGGACTTAATAAAAAGGTCACATGATGAATTCAACGAACACAAGCGCTTCTTAGAATCCATAGCAGGAGATCTCATCAAGAAAAGACAACTCGACTCAATTGCCAGTTATTTGTTCAAGAAACGGCAACTGGATTCCATCGCTAGCTATCTCATTAAGAAAGACTTAGATGCCACTGAACATTCTAAGTATAACACGAATAACGCACATCCTGTTGACGACAATGAATTGAAATCAAAACGAACGATCTCGAAACGCAGTCTTGCAGCAGACTACTACCAGCGTCACTTACTAAACTCGCTCGCCAGCGACATCTACAGGAAGGAGTTGCTTCAGAAGTCCTACAGACCTTTCGTTTCCCGGGACGACGTGTTCACCGTAAAAAGACGATATCTGGACTCTATTGCGACGAGCTTAATACGGAAGTGAGATTCAATGACAGGAAATGACGCCATTTTAAAAACGATTTGTGATAATTAGACAGGAAACGATGTGAGATAATGGGAAGATAACCGCACTGAGGTCAAGGGAGACGACTGGAGGAAAACAAACTGTTTTTGGATTGAGTTATCAATTGTTCATCAAATGGTGTAGAATATGCTTATTTAGTAAGCATTAGTGAATTGAAATGAATCAAAAGAGATAAATAATACAGGAACTAAAATTAAAGTGCATTTCGGTTTTTCGTTTTTACTCTTAAGTACTGTTGTTACCTAAGACTGCAAAAGTCATTTGTTTATATTTCCTTTTTCGTACACTTGTTCACAACATATTCACATTTTCTATGCTTAAAAATGATACGACTGTCTGTATTCGAATAATATTCCACCACAGCATTTTAAAACACAGAAAATTGCTTGCATCTTCAAATGACTTCATTTGATACATTATTTAGCAATACACACAAAACACATATATATATTTATTATTTCTAAAATGTAATCTTATCGAGGTGTGTACACGTCAATATTGTTTAATGTTTTAATTAAACCATATACCTGCTTGACTGTTGTTATTAGTCCAATTACAGTCTGGTTTTCAATCTTCTCGTTTAAGAGAAGACAATGTTAGGTTTATTAAAAGTTTTCTTAATATTTATTTATTTACTTATTTATTTATATTTGTTTATTTAATTATTTATTTATTATTTATTTATTTATTTATCATTTATTTATTATTCTTTTTTGTTTGTTTATAAAAAAAAGTATATAATATATATAGAATATATTTTTTAAGCTATTGTATATACTGCAAGTTTGGGATACTTGGCCTACTGGTTGTCTATTGATCTTACAGGAGATTTCGAAATTGATCCTTTAGCCATAGAGGTAAAGGGGAATGTTTTTGTGATCATCTTAAAAGGGTCATAATTTGAAGGTCTGTATATAGTAGTATTTTATTTATAAACATTCATTCCAAGGAACCGAGGAGCGGAATTTTGCTCAAACGGTAGTTGTTCACCTGTGAACCGGTCGGTCGTCGGATCGGTCCTTCTTAGTGGACCCATTTACAGTTTGGGCTTTTTACCGTTCCAACCAGTTTCCTCCAAATAAATATGTCAGAATGACCATATGTCTGACATTCAATAGTCGATGATAAGATACAAATAAATGTGATCAAGAGATGTTTTTAAATAAAACAAACTTTACTTTCTTATCCATGCATGCCTTATTATGTCTATGGACAAATTAGTGATTAGGCTATTCTGAACTAGAATGTGCATTTCGTTTTTAATTTATATAAGATTTTAATTGACGTTGTTTTCCTGCGAAAATACAAGTTCAAAAGCATTTTTTTAAATGTTATATACATATTTAAATTTTTTTTTTTTTCCCATAATAATTAGCTTGTCTCTTTGTCACACCATTTAGATATACTAGTTATGAACTACTGGTTGGAACAGGAAATAACTTAATGGATTCACCGAGAGATCGAACTTATGGCTTATCAAATTATAGGCCATTACTGAGATAATCTCTAACCTCTAGTCTAAACTGCTTACGTAATGCGATTTTTCTAACACCAAAATAGAATCCTTTGATATTATTAGCAGTAGGCGGAAATGAAGTAAAATATCCATCAAACCCAGCGGCGCTGCTTCACAAGTGTTGTGGTTTGTAGCGCAAAATACGTCATACCCAGCGGCGCTGCTTCACAAGTATTGTGGTTTGTAGCGCAAAATACGTCATATCCAGCGGCGCTGCTTCACAAGTATTGTGGTTTGTAGCGCAAAATACGTCTCAAGATGAAACACGGTAATAACTAATTGTATACTAGAATGTTTGTTCAAAGTTACATTTTAATACAAAACGAGAAATGAATGCATTAATTCTATTGAAATCCACTTTATTGGAAACAGAAATTGTTGCTAATTGCAAATTTAGTTATTTATGCATTTATTTGATCTAAACTGTTGTAAGATCTCTACAAATCAGTTTAGCATCATTACGGTTGTTCGACAGTATGGAAATTTTAATATTTTGCTACATGAAAAATGTTGGCAGTAATACCTTCCTTCGAATGAATTATTCGTTTCGTTAAGTTGCTTCGATTTCTTTTTTTTTTCTTTTTTTTTCTCGTCGTCGTCGTCATTGTTGATTATGATGATGATTTATGATGATGATGTTGGGTTTTATGGGGTTTTTTTTTGGGGGGGGGGGTTGATAGTATCAGGGGTGGAACTAAACATTTGGGAAAGGAATCCAAAAACACTGTAAAGATATTTACTACTCAAAAACTGAAATCTTGAAAATTAACGACGACCAAAAATAGTGTGAAAAGATTGGTCCGGATCCTTTAAAATCCCTGTCCATTGACCTTCCATTGACCTTACGAGTATTTTTGAATATTTCAGCACAAATATGCAGTGGCATACACAGAACTTTTTGCCATATTTAATGTATTTTTAAGACGTAAGAGATGTTTTAAAAAAACTGTAGAAAGAGAGTAGAAAGGTAATGATTGATTGTTTAAAGACACCCCTGCACACTGTGTATTCATTCGCTATTAGGAGTTAGACATGGTGTTTTGAGATTCAGTCTTTACAGAAAAATCGTTACTGCCACATAGGCTACACTTTCCCATTAGCAGCAAGGGATCTTTTGTATGCGTTTTCCCATAGACAGGACGGCACATACAACGGCGTTTGATAAACCATTTGTGAACCACTGGTCGATGTAAGTTGAGTACACTTACCCACTGAGCATTGCGGAGCACTCACTTTTGGATGGTGCTGGCATCGACATCAGAAGCGGCGCAGTCGGGAGCAAGGGAGCATTTGCCCTCCCCCTTCCCTAATCCGCGGTCTCCCTTTATTAGCGACAATAGGTGCCCTAAAATATACATTTATAGAGTACGTTGTAGGCGCCCTGCAAATGACGGATGGCGCTCCTTTTTTGTCTGGACCTCCTCTCACCCCCACCCCCCCCCCTCCAATATTTAAACGGCTGTGCCGGTATTGAAGATTAAATATCATGACTGGAATTTGATCCCAGTACCTATCAGCTGTAAGTCTGACAATTTAACTACAGCGACACCGGGATTGGTGGTTTGACAATAGAGTAAAATGTTTCCGTTTTGGTGATGCAGTGTTAAGTCAGAAGTTATACCATTTGACCGTATCGTTGATCACCATTTGTAAATTCTGCGGGGAAATACTCGTGTCAGATATGTCATAAAATACGTGGACATTTTGAGAAATGTTAGAATTCATATTGGGTCCTCGTTAAATAAAAGTCAGATATCAACCGATAGCACAGCTATTGAATGTGCTGGATCGACATTCTGTGAACGCTTAATTATACTTCCCACACTGGATGATCTAGTTCTGAATGTACAAGAAAAATTATATAATATCAACAGAGGTATTACCAGACAATACCAAAAGCAAAAGTAAAGTTCGTTTTATTTAAAGAAACCTCTTGAGCGCACTGATTTTCATCTTAATATCGGCTATTGAACGTTAATCATATGGTCATTCTGACATATTGTTTTAGAGGAAAACCGCTGCAGCCACATAGGCTACTCTTTCCGATAAGCAGCAACGTTTTTTATATGCACTGTCCCACATACAGGACAGCACATACTAAGGCCTATGATAAACTAGTTGTGGACCACTGGTTGGAACAGAAAATAGCCCAAACTGTAAATGGGTCCACTGAGAAGGATCGATTAGGTGACCGACAGCTTCACAGGTGGACATACTACCGTTTGAGCTACATCCAGCTCCCTCATAAAATACCAGGAAGGTGCCTGTTGTAATATAGCTGACACGGAATCCTTATGTAACATATCTGTTACTACCTCTGTTACTATTTCTCGACATTACTTTAGTAATAGACAACCACGTTTTTGAAAATCCTCATGTGATCTCTTATTTCATTGGATCAGTATAATGTACGTTCATTGTGACCTTCACCATATTACATTTACAAAGCATACTTGGAAAGAAGAAGATGATGGTTTTAATTTGGAAACACACACGTTCTCCTTTTTTTGAGTATCAGTTTGCTTTATAGTCTGCTTTGTAGTTATGTTTCCTCGATCAAACCTTCCCAAATGTTGTTCTTTATTTTGTAGTGGTGTTTTTTTTATATTTTTTATTATTTATGTTTTTCTTTGTAATTTAAAAAAATACATCTTTTGTTTTTTCTTTCTTCTTTTTTTCTTATTTTAGTATATTTTTTATTTGATTAAGGTCGGGTGACCAAGAAGACCCATCAATGACACGGAAGTTAAAATAATCACATGACAATGAAGCCATGTAGGATCTGGTGTTTTTGCTTTTGGTAGAGTGCAAGAACACTTGTTAGTGGTACACGTTCATGCACTTATTTGATCTTGATTTTCAATGGTCGTGAGAACAGCACACCTCGTCAGGTGTTTACAGACAGGGTTGTATTTGACAATGATTAATCACAAGTTTGAAATAATATCTAGAGGTTCGGGGGCAAAATGAAGTTTTCCACCCCTAAATCATTGTAACTTACAGCCTTTTCTTATTCACAGGACGCTATAACGCTATAAGTATCTCACTCACAAACCTTGTTCATGCTCAATTGTGTAAATCCCTGGGGCACGGGGGCTCACGTCCCGCCCCCCAACTTTTTCGACAGTTGCATATATAATTATCACACACACACACAAACACACACACTTTTTGCTTCGAATTTTTTTTATTAAAATGTTTAAATAATAATTTTTACCAGTATTTCTCTTTATTGTTTCAATGTAACATTTAACCATGTGGTCTCATAGCAAATAAACCGAAGTACACAGGGGGGGTCTATGATGGCGTTATTCCTAACGGGGGAGACACATCCCCCTACATAGTTGACACCGGTTTCTTCTGTGTATAACAACACGTAAAAGCCGCTAATTAAATAAAGTACAGTGTGTTGTTTAACAAACATTCCTTTCCTTTCTCAAGAACACGTATCTCAAATACCGTGCAATTAATGCTCGGAAAACACTATAATTTTTGTTGTTGGGTCAAGTAATTTCTCAGTTCTCGTACATACAAACTATTGGTCCTCATTTTAACGACGTAAAGTAAAGTTTGTTTTATTTAATGACGCCTCTAGAACACATTGATTTATATCTTATCATCGATTATTGGACGTCATATGTATTTTAGAGGAAACCCACTGCCGCCACATAGGCTACTCATTGCGATAAGCTGCAAGGGGTCTTTTATATGCACCGTCCCACAGACAGAGCAACACAAACCACGGCCTTTGTGAACCAGTTGTGGACCATTGGCTGGAAAGGAAAATAGCCCAAACTGCAAATGATCCACTGAGAAGGATCGATCCGACGATGGACCGGTTCACAGGCAGACACACTACCGTTTGAGCTACATCTCGCTGCCCACGTAACGACACGTGCAGCAACTGATTATCACTTCGGGTTATTTAGTTAATATCGTTTCTCTTGTGCCTATCGTTTTTGTACTAAAATAGGGAACAATTGTGTAGGTTTATTCACCACAACGATATCGAACGAAAAAAATATTATACAGTGTTTTTCGGGCATTAGGAACTGATTAGAAAAAAACAAAGAGCAGATGAACAAGATGAGGAGGAGCTGTGGGTGATAATTCAACACTACTGATTTGATATGGAGCACAACGACCAGTATAATAATATCAAATGTACGAATATGGTTATTTTAATTTTAAACAAATGACTGTTTTTTTAATGCATTAATTTTAAGTTATTTGTTCAGTAAAGTTTGTTTTATTTAACGACACCTCCAGAGCACATTGATTTTTATCTTATCATCGGCTATTGGACGTCAATCATTTTGTCATTCTGATATATTTATTTAGACGAAACCCGTTGCTACTCTTACCGATAAGCAGCAAGGGGACTTTTATATGCACTGTCCCACAGACAAGATAGCAAATACCACGGCATTTGATGAACCAGTTGTGGACCACAGGTTGGAAAGGAAAATAAAAAATGACTTTACACAAGTATCGGAGATGACCACATATTAGAGTAATTATATAATTTTAATATAAAATTAAAATAAATACATTACTGGTAAAATCAATGGGTTATATGAAGTTATTAGATGCAGTTTTTAAAATAAATATTACAAAATACAGGTATCCTACAAATTCCCAAAAGATACCTGACTGCGTTTTAATGAAATAAGTTTGATTGACATGGTCGTAACCTCATTGAGGCAAATGCGTCATACAGAAATATATATATACAAAGACCCCTCGCCCAAATGTTTTTGCCTCGCTCCGATCGGTGATTAAGTGTTTTTGCACTATTTAAAAAAAAAAGAGTCTTGTTACGGTCATGACTGACCTCATTAAAACCAAGCAATTTAATATTTTATTACGCAATATTGGTTTTACAATAGATGTTGCATTCAAAACATATAGAGATTTGATTAGAATTGAAACAACCATACTTCGTGAATTTTAGATGACATAATTTACTAGTATATAAAACATATTGGGTTTGAGTTTTCTTTCTTTTAAGGAAAACAAAACTCGAATTCGCATCTTTCATGCGTTCATGTATGTAAGGAAAACAAAACTCAAATAGGAAGTAAAGCTGAAATATTTGAACAGTGCAACTGTGGCGTTTCCAAGCCGGCTGATTACAGATAATTGTATATGTTGTCAGCGTTGCCGTTCTTACCGCCATGGCCTAATTCTATAAATTATGTGTCAATGAGCTAATTAAATACGAGTGCCTTGGACACACAGTGATTGCGTTCACAGTGATACGATTCTAACAACAACAAAAAAGAGAAACATTAACACGCCATTCGACAGGTTCATGTAATTTATTAATGCTCTTTAGCGAAATTGTAGTAGACGTTGAAGAGAGAATGAGAGGTATCGTATTAAAGGTGCAGTATCATAGTTGATGTGCTATATTTTGACATTTTTACTTGTATATACGAGGGGAGTTTCTGACTACCTGACACATAATTTGACTAAAGCAAACGACGGAGAAGAATCATCATACACATGAGTTCATCGATTCTCTCTGGTTTCTCGCTCTCAGAAACTTGGTCACAGCTCTGCACTCAGTTTTGTCCATTTTAGCTGAGTGGTAGGTGTACCTAATGGCAGAATTCAACAGCAACACAAATGAAAGCACAATATGAACACAATTAAGCACATTATATTGCAAAACACTGAAGAACATTACCAAGCACTCTTTCCAATTAGTAGCAAAGGTCTTTTACAGGCATTTTCCCACAGACAGCACAAAACCTGCCACAGCCTTTGAAAAAATAGTTGTGGATCACTGGTCGGTGTAAATGGCATACACCTACCCATTGAGCCTTACGGACTACATGCTTTGGGTTGGAACCAGTATCGAGGTTTAAAATCCCATTCCTCGACTGAGATTTGATTCCAGTACCTACCAGCTGAGTCCGACAGCTTTAAGGTATCATTGGACCAAATCAAATACCATTGACGACCATAGTAACATTTCTTAATAAATATAATAGAAGCAACGTTTCAAACCACTGGACCAGTGTACAGACATACAGTGTAGGTATCATTGGACCAAATCAAATGCCATTGACGACCATAGTAACATTCCTTAATAAACGTTATGGAAGCAACGTTTCAAACAACTAGACCAGTGTACAGACATACAGTGTAGGTATCAATGGACCAAATCAAATACATTGACGACCATAGTAACATTTCTTAATAAACGTAATGGAAGCAACGTTTCAAACCACTGGACCAGTGTACAGACATACAGTGTACGTATCATTGTACCAAATGAAATGTCATTGACGACCATTCTAACATTCCTTAATAAAAAATAATAGAAGCAACGTTTCAAACCACTGGACCAGTGTACAGACATACAGTGTAGGTATCAATGGACCAAATCAAATACCAATGACGACCATAGTAACATTTCTTAATAAAAGTAATGGAAGCAACGTTTCAAACCACTGGACCAGTGTACAGACATACAGTGTAGGTATCAATGGACCAAATCAAATACCATTGACGACCATAGTAACATTTCTTAATAAAAATAATAGAAGCAACGTTTCAAACCACTGGACCAGTGTACAGACATACAGTGTAGGTATCATTGGACCAAATCAAATACCATTGACGACCATAGTAACATTTCTTAATAAAAATAATGGAAGCAACGTTTCAAACCACTGGACCAGTGTACAGACATACAGTGTAGGTTTCATTGGACCAAATCAAATACCATTGACGACCATAGTAACATTTCTTAATAAATATAATAGAAGCAAGGTTTCAAACCACCGGACCAGTGTGCAGACATACAGTGTAGGTATCATTGGACCAAATCAAATACCATTGACGACCATAGTAACATTTCTTAATAAAAGTAATGGAAGCAACGTTTAAAACCACTGGACCAGTGTACAGACATACAGTGTAGGTATCAATGGACCAGATCAAATACCATTGACGACCATAGTAACATTTCTTAATAAATATAATAGAAGCAATGTTTCAAACCACTGGACCAGTGTACAGACATACAGTGTGACGCCTGCCATTAACTTTGACTCAAAGAGAATATACTGTCACATAGCATTTTAACGACTTACATAGTGTTTTCCTAAGACACACTCAGGTTCGCACAAAATGTCACTTGCAATTGTTTTACCACCCTAGGTATCAACAAGTACCACGTGTCACTGATGTAATAATTATTCTGCTAAAAAAATATACTGAAATTATTGGGTATATGCCATAGTATTTACGAAATACCTACTGCCTCTTATATCTACCAATCATAGCTGAGGTGTCATCCATTACGGATAGATCTGACGGTGCACCTCGAACTCTGACCTGCAAAATCACGTGATTTGGTACAATGCAACTGTAAACCACTGCAGTATCGGGCTGGTCTCAACATGTATTTAGGATTGATTGGATGTTCTTTTAAGTATTTTCCTGAGCAATTATTATGTTTCTAAAAGTAAATTGTTTCACTTGATTATAATATATTGTGTGTAACTGAGAGTATACTCCTTTAAATGTAATAAATTTTAACCAAATCACATCCATAAAAAACACGTGGTATGTGGTGTCCTGTCTGTGAGACATTGCCTATAAAGGTTCCCTTGCTGCTTATCGGAAAGAGTAGCCTATGTGGTGGCAGTGGGTTTCCTCTAAATAATATGTCAGAATTACCATATGATTGACATCCAAGATGAAAATCAATGTGCTCTAGAGGCGTCTTTAAATAAAACAAACTTTACTATTCAAAAACTCCAGTTCATCTACCTGTTTCCACATTCATGCTGATCTTCCAGCTGTTGTTAAGCGCGATTCATTGGCACGCGAATCCGACACGTGTTCGTCACGGTAGGAAAATATTTCAAGACCGAAAACAGACGTGTGTGGACAGTTTCCGCATCCTGCATACACTTAACTGGCATGCAGATATTTCTCTATCAAGTTTTCGCTTCCTTCGGTATTTTCTGCGATGTGAATATCATGCGTTTACGATAAAACCGGATGAATGTGATTCGAAAACACGGACAGCAGTGCAACTCGGGGTTCCAGATTCGGACGCCAATGAACATCCTAATGTTATAACCAATAAAAAAAAAATCTTTTTTGCGGACCGGATTCGTATTGGATTTGTGTCAGATGCGTGTGCCAATGAATAACGCTTTTAAAATATAACTGTCTGACACTTGTTTGTGGATCGGACACGCGTCTGGTCCGTGTGCCAATGAATCGTGTTTTAAGGTGGTTCATTATGAGGGTTTTCACTTTAGAGCGAGATGTTGCATGAAAACTTTGCTCAGGTTTGCTTTCTGCTCTTGACAGTCTGTTACTTCATTTCCTAGCACTCCACAGAGATGGTATCCACAGACAGTCAAACACGTTTTATTAATGCTGTTCAATGCAATTGTTTTGTCAAAAAACATGCTTTACTTTGTATCAACAGTTTTCATTCTTCCAAAGTACAAGCACTTAGTTACTTTATGGCAAAAAATATCCAAAAGCCAACCATAAAATAAATGACCTATGCAACTTGACCTGTGAAAACAATGTTGGTGGATAGGCGAGATTTTCAATTCAAGATATTTGCAGTTTCAAGCAATGCACTTACCTTAGATCTTAGCTATAATTAAACAATACAAAACAAAAATCAGGCAAGAAAATACATTCTTTATTTGTAATAACCTTTCACTACATAACAATTTGGGCTCTCAATAATTCATACATACGTTTTTATGTTTACACAATAGTGCATGTAACAATATTTACAATTATTTCCCAACAACATTTGTTTATAGAACAACACACAAGACTGAGAAATAGCATTTTAAAGTGAAAATAATTTCTACTAAGAACATTATTAACTCAATACACACAAATGTTATCATCAGTTTATGAGTTATGTCCCTTATGTCAACGTCTGCCAATTTTAATCAAGGGCTATGAAAAATAGGCTTACACATTGAAAGATACAAACCCAAAAACCTAATGCACACAAACTGTATAACAAAAAGAATTAACTTGTTTATAGAATTAATTCAAAACTATGATTATTCCTGCTAACTGGAAGCAGCCATTTTATGTTTTTAAAAATGTGCATATACTATGTGTTATCCTATTTATGTATAATGTTAAAAACCATTGTAGCTTACACTTGTCGATACAAGATTCAGTGCCAGTTAATATATAATTACATACTAAAAAATACTCTGTAAATCTGCACAAATGAGGTTCAACCTTCACAATCATTCAACATGACATTGTATTTTACATAACTCACAGTTCACTCTAATATAATGTCAATGTTAAAATTATTCTCCTAACACGCTGTTAATTAAATGTATTTCAAACATGTCTTAACTCAATGTTCTACATTGTTTATAAACACAAAACTTTCTATTCAGCTTCCAGGCCGTGCGTTGTCCAGGTAATCTTTAGCTTCGTTAATTTTGGCAGCAAGATAAGGCGACCCTCCTGTAAGATAGATTTACATTACGGGTTATATATTTTCGTAATTTTCATTATTTTATAATATAAAGCTTATACACTTTACACTGGAGCTGGGAAACAAAAAAATTTAAAATAATGTTTGTTTTATTTAACAATGCTTTTAGAGCACATTGATTTTTATCTTATTAGCTATTGGACATTAATCATATGGTCATTCTGACATATTTATTTAGAGAAAACCTGCTGCTGCCACATATGCAACTCTGTTTGATAAACAGCAAGGGGTCTTTTATATGCACAGTCCCACAGACAGGACATCACATACCATGGCCTTTGATGAACCAGTTAGCAAAGAAATTAATGTCATTGTTTGTTTATTCAGCAGTTATTAGTTGTCAAGCTATGATGTCTTGCTGTTTCGTGATCTTTAGAGGAAACCTGCTACTGCTACATATGCTACTCTTTCAAATGAACAGCAAGGCATCTTTTACATGCACTTACCACAGCCTTTAACAAAACAGCGGTAGACCAGTGGTCAGTGGCGTACATATACCATTAAGTCTTGTGGAGCACTCACTCTAGGTTGGAGCTGATATCCAGATTAAAATTCCCATGCCTCAATTGAGATTTGATCCCAGTATCTAGCAACTCAGTTTGACAGTTTAACCACTGTACCACCGGGGTCTCTTAGGGACTATAGTCTGTTTACACTATTTGGAACATGGATATTGATGAATAAAAACCAAAATATATAACTTTCCTCATTAAAGTTGATATTTTTCGAAATTAAAACAAATGTCCTATTTTAAGTCTATATTGCTGTCCATTGGTTCTGTATTGTTCGAACAGCAGTCGAAGGTACTGTTTTTGTATTAACCAATTTGGGAATCTATAGTCCAGAAATTTGCCTTTGGGAAGGGGGTGATGTTTAGTACCGTATAAACCCTGGATAAAACCCTGTGTACGTACCACGATCTGGGTGATTTAAAAGCATGATTCTCTTGTGCGCTTCTTTAAGTTTGGCTTTGCTGGCTGCAGGGCTGAAACAAAATTAATGAAAGTCACATTTAATTTGTAGTTGATACATAGAACAATGTAATATCAACATTGTAAATGTGTTTGTCTTTACTCAAAGGCTGTAAATCACAAGACCATCATAAATGTTTCTTCTGAGGGGAGGGTAAGGGGCTATTATTAAGTGACACCTTTTTGGGGGGTGAGAATAGGGATAACCATGGTTCCTGTTGTACCTTTAGTTATTATACAGAGAAAATAAATCACTGTGAAAATATGAGGTACTGCCCTAAATTATATATTATTTTAATCCAAAAGTCACACATCAATTTATTTATGAACATTTACTTATTTTGTTTTGGGTGGTTCAATATATGAATCTTTTCTATATCCTACAAGAAGTACTTCTTTCTTTCTCTCCGTGAGTGTGAGACTGAGAGAGTGAGTGTGAGTGAGTGAATGAGTTTGTTAGTGAGTGAGTGTGTGCATACATGTGTATCTGTATATATGTTTTACTGATAAGATCACAAAGAAAGCAAAACTGTCCTGCATATAAAACTAAAATTTCACCTGACACCTAGAATAAGTCCAGCTTCTCTTTTTGACATCTTTGGATCAAATCCACCTTTGTAGTACTTGCTGAAAGCCTAAAACATACAAAACATAATACAATGCAGTCATCATAACTATCAATACAATAGGTACAAATTAAACTATGTTTATTAGTACACATTAGCAGTCAAATCCTAAATTATTACTTTTCACAACAGTGTTTTATGTAAACAGTAATGTTCTCTTTTATAGAAAATGAATTTATTTGGAATCAGTAATGTTCAACATAAACATGAAATATATTTATATAATTTCTTAAAACTAAAAAAAGGAGATATTGTTTAATAATGATGTGTTATTTTGTGAAGAGTGAAAAGTATATTTGTTCACTCACACTTTGTAATAAATAGCATCTCCATAAATAGAATTGGAAAGTAAAAGTACAGAGAAAAAGACTTCTTAGAAATTAGAACTTATGAGTCGGTAAATTCTACATGGATTGGTTATGCCAAAAATAAAAATGTACATGTGTAACTAACTGATGCACAAACAAAAAGACATTCATACATTTTTGTACAGGCCTAGAAAAGACATTAGCCAGCAGAGAGGATGTGAATTTGGCTAACTGTTAAATTAAAATGTTCACATGGATAATACAAGAAATATGTGACAACTCATTCTTATTAGAGTTTTTGCTCTTATTGGATGTTATTTTTGTATGTAACTGAAACTGAAGTTTGGTTGCCTTTTTCTGTTTGTATTCAGTATTTTTTCAATGATAAACACTTTGTGTAAACACAAACTTATTAATGAAAAAAAATGAATGTGAATGTAAAATGGCTGTAAATTATACATTCTACAAATACTACCATAGAAATATGTTCTTACCCCTGAGGCATCCAACTGCTTTTTTATCGTATTTTGTGCAGCTCTACCGTATCTTAAAAGGAAGCGGCCTAAAAATTATATAATATAAAGTAAAAGCATCATATTCTCGTACAACATTATAATATAACAGTAAATGTGTCTATCGTTTCATGTTGTACAATTATTTGCAATGAATATAAACTTATTACTTTTTTTCTTAAATGCTGAGGTCAAATGTACTGGTAATGTATTCTGAAAATAATATTTTTTTAAACAGGAAACAAAAACAAATACGTTTTCACAAAATAATGTTAGTACATATAAATGTATATCTATATTATGTTTATTATACATTCTTTTTTATTACCTGTCTTTGTTAATTAATGGGATATACAATTACCTGATGAAATTCACTATTAATTTCTGAAATGTTTTGGGGTTTTTTGGTTTGGTTTGTTTTATTTTAATGACACTATTCGTGCACATTGATTTATTAATTATCGGCTGTTGGATGTCAAACATTTGGTTATTTTGACACAAAGTCAAGTGTGAGCTAGCTTTCGATAGGTTTTGACCACTGTCATCAGCTTGACATTCTGACGTTCTACCACTGGACCACTGATTTCCGAAATATATGCCTACCTGAATAACCTACAACTGCCAGACCAAGACCAGCGAGAATAAGACCAGAACTCTGGAAAAGAACAAAATAATGTTAGTCTAGAGAGAAAACATTAATTAGACAGTGTAAATTATTGCTATGTCTGTGGTCCCTTATGCACCTATATTAGTATATACTGTGTTTTACATCAAATGTTTTTATAAAGAAACAAGTAGTATATCTATTTTTTTCAAGTACCAGATATTTTCACAAGTCATTTAAGAAAACAATGACATGGTCTGAAGAGTGCATGCAAAATGTTTACCATGACCATGTCAATAATTATATGTTTCTTTGTGTTCCCAAAAGGCAGCCTATTAACTGGAAGAAGCTTTTGCGCACGTGCAATTGTAATCGTACAATCAATGTAACATAATAATATTTAACCTTGGTTATGTTACTATTAAAATCAATAAACA
>JAULBS010093486.1:0-17063 GCA_032355785.1 Symmetromphalus regularis | reverse complement strand
TAAACAGGACAGCACATACCATGGCTTTTGATATATCAGTGTATGTCAGAATGACCATACGACTGACGTCCAATAGCTGATGATAAGATAAAAATCTATGTGCTCTAGAGGCATTGTTAAATAAAACAAATTTTACTTTTATATTACTAATAACAAAGTTATGTCCATCTCAAAATAACTTCCCTTTACCACTCAGGAAGAACAAACTTTGTGTGACATTTACATTGATATTAGTAAGTAACTCATGTTATTTGACAATTTGCTCTGCCATGGCTGCTGTCATTGAGAAAGCAACACTTTAGTCCATGAGCCAGTTATGGTTATTGGTACCTAACTTTGGGGTCTGGACCTTGAATTGTCAGAGAAAAAAATAAGACAAATAGATAAAATAGCATAATAATAATTTATTACTAACCATTATTACAAAATATCACCAATGTGTCTATAAAAGCAATCAAGTATATGCACATGTATTATATATAATGTAAAATATACAGAATATGTTTGCATTCAAAGAAAACAAAAGTATAAAACTTAGCATGCTCCATCATCTTGATCTCATAAATATATAGAACTTTAAACAAACAATTGGTCCGTGACAAAATGGCTGCCATTTGTAGGTGAGCATTGTATGCTATTTTGATTTGCCAACAGGAAGAAAAGTTTATATCTTCCTCCCATTCAAAAACTAGTAATGTTCAAAATCCAGTATTTTGTGAAGAGAACAGCAATAAAATATGCAAGTGAAATCTGTGTGACAAGTTTATAGTCACTACAATACTTTCAATTAAGTTATACCTTTGCAGGGTAAATTAAAAAAAATTAATTCACGAAATAATATGTAACTTTTTAAAATTAAATTACCAGTATTTTAAAGACACACAATATTCCCATTATGGAATAGCGTTTCTTTTTCTTGTAGGAGATGAAATTGGGGTTTGTGTAGAAATCACAAAGCCCTAACAGGTCAGCAGTTTTTTATTTTGCTGTACTCTGAAAAACCTACAATCATGCCAGAAGTGTGCAGTTCCAGATAAATCAGGGAAAACATTCATCTCTTTATTGATATTTTTTTTACGCTACTCTTATTGGAATAATTTTTAAATGTGATTTTCACAATCATTACAGTTGGGAAAACAATATCAAATGATTGAGGCAATACCAGTGAGGACAGTTTGTTTTGTTTGACTGTACTAATGTACATTAAATGTATAAGTAAGGAAAAACATTGCTCTGTTTCGTCTTCCATGTTTCAACACAAAAATGTGGACTTTTCATGATTTTATGATGGTACTAGTAACTTAGATTTAATTTCTTACTCACCTTTTCCTCAAAGTGGCATGCAAAATTGTTCTATCTGCAGCAACATTAATTCAACATTGAAGATACATGCAACACGTGATCAAAATTTCTGTGATTTTCAATAACAAGGGAAACAACTGTTGCATACAACAGTGTACATGTATGTCCATTATTTTTTACTTAAGTTAACTTATGTACAAGTGCTAGCAGCAATATGTTTTTCATTTATTAAAATATATTTTGCAAAAGAATAAGATAGTATTTCACCAAAACAAAACCAGCTTTATTTGGCAACTCCTTCATATGACCAATCATATAACAATGTGTGTATCTTGACCAATCATATGGAAGTAAATTAACATTAAAGCAGCAGAACCAATCATATGACAATGTGTGTATGCTAGTAATACAGTATCTTGACCAATCATATGGAAGTAAATTAACATTAAAGCAGCAGAACCAATCATATGAAGGTTTGTTTCTTGGTCCCCAGTGATGGGTCAGATCCAGATTTAGACATAGTACAACTCTTATCAAATTCACTGGAAAAGAAAGAAAATACATACATATATCTATATTTCTTATAATCATTGTATGCAATAATTGCTAATTTCTACAAGTAACAGATGACCAATACACAGCCTAACCAGGTAGTGGTTCCTCTATTAAAAGGGCACCTGTCTTAAGCAATGTTCCTGTCCCAGATGATATAATTTACAATTTGTGATTTGTATTAAGCAGTCTATGACATAATATGAGGGACTGACAAATTGTACTGGTTTTCACTGATCACTGTACCAGTCAGCATATTATTAGAGCTTAAGCCATAAACATAAGAAAGGATTATATGTTTAAAGACACTTCATTGGCTAATATCTATCGAACTCATGATATTTATGACTCATGGTTGTCAGAGAAAACCTGTTATTGCCACAGAGGCTACACTTTTGAGTAGCAGCAAGCGATCTTTATGTTTTCCTACAGACGTGACAGTCCATACTACTGACTTAGTGGCCTAGAACCACTGGCTTGAACAAGCAATAATAGCCTAACTTTGGATCTTGAATTGTCAGTTGGAGACAAAAAATAAAATAAATAAATAAAATAGCAGAATAATAATTTATAAGTGTCAACATTATTACAAAATAATATCACCTATGCAGGGGTTTACCTGGCTTTTCTGAAGGTCCCAACCTAAAAACTAAGGGTCCACAATTTAGTCAAGAGTTGCGGAAAACAGGTTTTGCAATAAGAAAAAAATATTTATTGGGTCTTATTTTTTATGTTTTATATTGAATAAATGAATTCTTTTTTAATAGTACTAAAATGTCCCAGTACACCCTACTCCCCACCCACTATTGTTTATTCATGACAGAGTCGATTATATAACCAAAACAGTTTTGATATTTTAAAGGAGTCTAATGTGATATAGTGTGTCTGATTTTTGAGATCAAGATAGCATCTTTTACGCAGGTTTTGCAAGTCCAGTAAATCCCTGCTTATGACTCTTCACACTTCAGGTAAATGCTCTGAGTTAAATCTTTTACTCATACATGTAGCGTTATATCCAGATTTGTAGATTAGACATATTTAAGATGAGACAGAATGATATTTACCTGAGGGTATCCAAGGTTTCATGACTAGCAGACGTCTGCACTTTCTTTCTTCGAGATGGAGCATGTGGCGGTGGTGGCATCAGCTTTTGATCCGGGTAACGAAACTGCAACAGTAATAATGCTATTATTATATTCTATTGTTCTTATGGTGCAAATTACTTGGGATACAAACAAAACCTAAATCAAGTATTTGTAAAAATCTCAAAGTATGCTGAATAGCCCAGAAACTATTGTACCAGACCAGTAAAAATAAAATACTTGGTGTTTTTTTTCATTAATTGACATGCCATGACATTTTGTGTCTAATTTTAATATTAAATATCAGGATTTCACAGATATTTTAGATGATTCTCACAATAAAGAAGAATATCACTATTTGGTTACTGTTTTTGGTTTTTTAATTGGAGACTCCCAAAAATCATGAGTCAAGAAGAATTTCTTAAGCAATAAGTAATCTAAAGTGGTCTAAAGATCACCTGTATACAAAAAAACACTTCAGATGAGTCTCTTCATAATACACATTCATGTATTTCTGGGGTAGAAATTAATAATGATTCCACTTTGTAAGTCTTGCTAAGTGGTTCAAGAATAACTTACAGACTGAGATGCAAGCTTTCTTGACATGGCAGGTGAACTGCCACTACTTCCAGGCGGAGTTGAGTCAGGGGTCTTACGAAGATCCTCGGTTGAACCGCCCGTCCAGCTTAACACTGGCTGACGAATGTAATGTGAAGACGATGCCTGAATCATTGACGATATTGCACGGGCTCTGTTACTCTTGCGGAAAGACGTACTTCTCAAGAAAGAATCATCCAGTGAACGGCCAGATCCTGACACATGATGATATGGTTATACATAACAAAACATTACATGTCTGTCCATGTTAGATTGTAAGCCAGAGCTATGTATAATTAACATTTCATAAATCATCTATATACATGTAGGTGTAAAAATCAAGAAAACTATGGGCATTTTCCTCTACAAAAATAACTTGCATATTGAAAAAAAAAAAAACAATTATTTTCCTATAAATTCACAATATATAAAATTGTTAAGCGATGAAAACAATGATTAAAGACAATTAACCTCACTGATTAATTACATACATGTAAAATTAATATTAATGATTTTTGTTATGAAGACCAAATTTCTTCTATACATAAACATTATAATAATATACAATATTTATTCAATGACAAAAAAATATACATCATCTATTGGGATAAATAAATAAATACCTGAAAATAATTTCAATGTGATTATTATTGGTTCTACTCGTATCTCAAGGTATATATAAAAAATACATACCAACATTTGATGCCAGCCTTCTTGATAACAGAAGTTCTAAAAAGAATATTAAAAAATAAATTAATTAAAAACAAATAATGACGGTAACAGAATGAAAATTCAGAAAAGATTCACTCAGATGTGAAAATTACAAAAAGAGTGCTTCAAAACATGTTTTACCTACATGTATATTAGTATATTACTCGGTATTCAACATTTTAAATTATAATTTTTATATTTGTTTAAAAACATATGTAAGTTAATCACACTTCACTTTGTTTTTTTTAAATGTTTTTATTCTTTTATAAAGGAAATGTAATGAAAACTGAAACATTTTGCTGACTTTCTTTATCATTATCTATACATTTAAATAAATAAATTTAAACACATTATTTGCAAAATAAATGTAAATTTTCTGACATTTAAATAAATATATAATTATTTAATTAATTGTATTAGATAAGTACATGTACATGTAGTTATTTGTAATTATAAGAAAATATTGCTGTTATTAAGCAGTCAATATTAATGCTAACCAATGAAAATATTTGTTACAAAAAAGAAAAGTAAAATTAGGCCAATAGCATGCTTCTGCATGCTTTATTAGTAATACTATTTACAAAATAACTTGTTTAACTACTTTATTATCAATCACAAAACTAACAACACTTAAAAACAATAGATAATTGAATACAATAAATACATGTAACAAAATATTAATAAATATTTTAGAAATTATTATTGCCTGTACTATATTAATGATAATTTATTGTTGAAAAAAATGTAATCATATTACACTGTATGCCTGGTTAAATTAATAAATATCTAATACATTTAATGAAATCTAATAATAAAATATTTTATTTTAAACTACTATTTATGGTAGAAGACATTTAAACATATTATGCCAGGGTAGTATTAATTAACAACACACTTTCTTATTTAATTTGGAATAATAAGGATACATATTCTGCTAATTAATAATAAACATAATAAAATCTAATTAAGTTATGTTTTTTAACTCTTAATACTGAATGTATTTAAACATCACACTATACATGTAATATCATCATATCCCTTTTTAAACCAACTTTCAACCACTTGGACAATTTTTACCATTACCATGGTTAACATTGCCACATCCAAAATGCATGCATAGGTCAAAGAATAATCTGCTCTTCATAACATTTAAATGATATCAAAATGAAAATACAGTCAACAAATCGGTCACATTTACTGTTGTAGAACACTAATGGAAAATCAAAAAAAGATGAATTACAAACACAGATGTAGGTGTAAGCATATACCAAGTGAAGAATGCTAGAAAATAAATGTAATTGTTAAAATCATTAATCACACCCTCAACTTACATCACAAGGATTCACATGATAAAGGTAGATATTTTCTTAATATTTTCTCATATTGACGAGAAAATATGAAAACATTCAGAAAATACGTACCTCGAGGTTGTTACTTTTTTTCTTCTAAATATTATTATGTACATGTAGTTCTTATGATATAGATGAGGGGCATTTCCCTCCAGGCATGTCAGAAAATCAAGAAGACTCTTTAAAACCATAAACTATTAGATGTATTTTTAATGTAATTTTCTACCCAGTATTTCAGGCCACATCTGACTTCCAAAGTAGTACAGATAAAAACAAAGAAATAGGCTACATACCATTTTTGTTCAGTGCCAAAATAAAATTGTTTACAATATATTTAGGTCATCAATAGTGGTATCCAAACAATACCATGAGGCAACATAATAATTTATGACTGAAAAGACTCCTAATTCCAATTGTCCACATTCCTTCAGAAAGGTGAGTGCTAAAAAAAACTATGTAACCACAGATTTACTTGTGTAACAAATTAAGGGTTTGGCAATATACTTTGTGCATTAATTATGAATATTAACTATTCAATCTTAGTGCATACATGCACACACACCGTACTGGTAGATACATGTCTTAATGTGCCACTATCTTAACATTTTATAGGCATCGCTGCAGTCTAGGACTGTGTAAACCTCAAACTCTGTGAAGTTATTCCTAACGTTCATGCACATTTCAATTAATGTAAAAGAAATGAAAAATAAAGCAAAAGTGAAAACATAAAAACAAGATGGAAACCAAGGAGATATCTTCAGATAGTAAGAATACATACAGTCCAGGATAAGACAATCTTCACAAGCCACAGCTACCAGAACTTCTTCATTCCCTAACTATTTGCATATTAAACACATACTCCCACGGACCCTTGACCTACGAATTAATTTTAAATATAAACATTTAATTTGTCCATAGAAATACTTCATTCAACTTCTTTCATAATCAATGCATCTTACTTATCATCAATATTTTATAAATAATAATGAATTATGCTCACGAACAAATACGTATGTAAATCTGTGACATATATTTCGAGTCACATGACGGGTATTCCTGTTCTGTTATTTTAAAATTTCTTAATATTTTTGAAGCTGCAAAAACATTTTGTACCAATTTATTTCACCCCACAAGGATTTCCGAACATGAAATTTGAAATGTTTAAATGTGAAAACAAATTGATCGACTGGACATGGAATTTCCTATACCATGGTTCAGTTAAAATGTCTTGCGTGATATGAAAACGAGATCTAGTATAACAAATGCATCTAAATTTCATTTGTAATCAATATTTAGATCACAAAGCCCTTTAAATTCTGTGAGACTGTGCCTTTAACAACTGAAAGCCACCTGCTACGTTTCGATTAAAACACTGTAAACAACATGTTACCTACAGAATAATAACATCATAGGTGAATGACATCTTACACATTATGTTAAAAATAGAAATTACAATAGCAACAATGCTTATATTTACTGATTTCTAACTAATATTACATCCTTTGATGGTGGGTGGTTATAAATAAAGTAACACATTCCTGTATGCTACTGTTTATGTCATATCTAGTGTATTTTCAATCAAGTCAGTGAGGTACATGTATGATTGAAAATACAGGTTATTTGAGAAACGTGATAAAAAAGAAAAGAAAAACAACTGTCTTGTGAATTTACATATTTTGTGAAATACTATATACCCAAAGGCCTATTTAATTAAACAAATAATTAATAAATAAATTAAATATATATTGGCTTTAAAACCAATCAAGCATGCCATAGGCAGCCAATGTCTGCAAATGGAATTATTCTATGATTTTCTTCATGTCTAAAGAAGTCACAACAGATATTATTTTAATTTTCATTCCACCCAACAACTTGGAAATCTTGCTTGAATAATCTATAAATAAAAATGTTATAAAAGGTGTGATCTTACTAAGAACTGGTAGCTGTGACTAATGAAGACTGGATAAAGCATAAACAAGCAAACTGCAAGACACACCGTAACAAACTGACACTGGTGAAGATGATCATTCTAGTGATGGTCACTTACATAATTAAACATTTCCTCACCTCAAATATTTGATTGAATAAGAAAAAAGAAAAAAAGTACATACATGTATATATTGCATAAATTATATTAACATACAATGTACATTTAACATGAATATTACACAAATATACAAAAGAATAATATAACAAGCAGCTAAATTGATAAATTAATTTTAAAAAACATTAAAGAAAAATATTTAAATTAGTGTAAAATACTGACTAATAAATAACCTACAAATGTACATGTATGCTTTTAATTAATATAATTAATAAACACATTACAAAGATAAACAAAAAACATAATCATCCATAACTAAACCACACAATTATTAAGTTATATATGTATTTTTAAAGTGGTTTTGCTCTAATGAGATTAATTAGAAAAATGCAGTGATTTGTATTAGCAATACAGCAAAGTAAAAGAGAGCATAACACTCAGAATTGAAAGAACACTACAGATCACTATCTGGCCTGTCAGAACTGAAAATCAGCATCACTGACTTGTGGGTTAAGTAACTTTGATTTTAGGTAATGCATTTTATCTTCCATAACCCATTAACAAAATATGTTTATTACATTTTTGACTGACTTCTCGGTTAACAACAACTTAAAGAAACACAGTTAACTCATATTGCACAAAAGATGAGATTTTTGTATAAATGTCATAAATTTTAAGGCAATTGAGAAATAGATTATGCCAAATAAGATTAACACATTTAACATGAATGAAATGATTATTTGAAATTTTGACAGGCTGGCAATCTCACTAGCATAAAACCATGTAGACAACTTCAAAGTTGCTTATCTGACTTACTAAGACTGGTCAGCACTTTTCTGATAACAGACTTTTCTTATTACAAATAAAGTTGAATTTCAAACAAAAATATAAAATTACTGTTTAAAAAATAATTTAAAAGCTTACCAAAGTTTGATGCTCCATCGTACATTTATTACAACTTTATTTTATTAAAAAAAATAATCTTCTCTTCTATATATCAGAAGACGTCATTACAAAATCGTAAAGCACTTCATACATGTAGATTCTTCAAGTTTCAAATAAGGATTTCCAGCAAACTTCAGTCAAAACATCCTTCTTCATTTCATACTTATGCAGTACATTATGAAAGTATATCTATTTATGTGTGATAACATGGAAAGCAAATTTCATTAATCCTTTTAATAAAATTAAAATAAAACACTGAATTCCATAATTAATTTATTTATATTTTTGTAGAAATACTGTATAAATAGCTCGTAATATAAAATTAAAGAAAAGAAAGAAACAAAAACAAAAAAACATCCACTCAGGTCACAAACTCAGGGTTTGAAATAATGTCTAAAGATCTAGGGGCTAATTTCATAAATTATTCTCCAAGATGAGTCAAGATAGGATCATTATGTGATTAACACTTACCGTACTATTTCTATTTATAGCATCTGGGCGTGATGCAAAACGCAAAAAGGGCACGCTAATTTGAGTACTGACAACATTTTGTAATATGTGTCAAAAACATGCTCTGCCACTCAGTTGGAACATTTTATACATACACCGGCAGGAAACACATCTTTTCACAGGGGATTTAGTAAACAGTTACACCGGGCACAAAATGGTCTTTTTCTAAAACATCTCAGGCAGAATTTATGAAGTCTGTTTTTCTCTTACACGCGTGTAAAAGTGTTAACCACATGCGTTTATGGAAAGGTCGGCAATTGAAAGGGCAAATGGAATATGAAAACAACGTTTTCCATTTGTAGAAGTAGGCACTCGGCTGATATGCTTATGGAGTATAGATTATTCATTGCAAGTTGGCAGCAAGTTTTACTATTTTTAGTGCGCCATTTCTCTTGACTTGAACAGTTTGGTTCGGGCACGCTCACTACGGGCCCAGTGTCATTAGACAAGGGCAGTGGGTCCGGGGAGAAATCCATTTCTCGTGAAAAGGAGTTGCTTATATGGTGGGTGTGTGCTATAAATAGAAACAATATGGCATTTTGTAATGGTCCAACTGTAAGAGTGGTTATCAATGCTAACCATGTGGCTAATTATTTCAATCCCTGATGTTTATTACTGGTACATCCAAAAAAACATGTGCAGTACATACAATGTGTAGTTTTGTGTAACTCTATTTCAAACTTATAAATCAGTAATATAAATTGTAACGTTTTAAGATGTTAAACACCTATTTTTAAAATATCATAATAATATAACATACTTAATTTGTAAAAAATAATAAGAATAATAATAATTAGTTAAATCAGCTTATTCAATTCCATATTTGATCTCAAAATAACCTTTATATGAAAATAAACAGAAATTCACTGCAAAACTGGATTGCTACATGTATAAGTGACAGCACAAGAGTATCAAAAATACATTTTCCCTTCCTAAGTGCAAACATCCTCAGTGTCAGTGCCATGTTATCCATAAGGCTGACTAGACTGAAGCCTAGGGGCCCCACAGTTACTAGGGGCCTGTCAATATTTTTTACTGAGGCACTGTTACCAGATAGAGACCCAAAGTACCTCAAAGCCTAGGGGCCCGGCCATGGGTTAATACGGCACTGCTCAGTGTCAGCAAAATGAATATCCATTGTTCTAAAATATGTTTACAATACGTACAAGTATGCAGATCCTTGCTTCATAATCTTAAAAAATGTTTGTGTAAATTACTAATTATATAAATTAAAAAATTCTGAAAAATAATTAGGTAGGGTTTATTATCATTATCTACAAATATTTGACATTTAAAAAATAATAATAATTATAAAGTCATTAAAAACTAAAAATAAATATAATAAGGATTGCCCAGAAACACACATGTACAATGAAGTTTTTAGGCTGCTCTATAAAAGGTCATGACATATATTTAAAACAAATAACAGAAATAAGATAATAAACAATACTTAATCACAGAAAATGACTAGGAATTCATGAAAACAAACATGTACGTGTAAATAAAACCAAAAATCAAATATGTTTTCTAATCAAATAGAAATATATATCTATTCAGAATAGTTAACTAATTTATTTGTTGTTTTTATTTCTTTTCAGTACATCGCTGAATCATCTTTATTTTCTAACACACATATTTATTTTTGGTCTAAAATGTATCACAGTAAAAAGTAAACTGCATGAAGAAAACATTTTTCTTATTATAATGGACTCCAGTGCAAAATAGTTGTAATAATATTCATAGTTTATAAAGAATCAATCAAAAGTGTTTACAACAAAATCATAAAATTGTTAAGAACTGCTGTGAACACAGATGACAAATTCTCTTTAAACATTTAAATAAACTAAAAATAATAATAAAACAATCTAAAATAAAGAAAATGAAAAAGCATCCACAAATAAATTCTGTATTCAGTTTGCATCAGTATTTTCCAGATAAATGGTCAAACAAAACCCTACTTGAGGTTGATTGTTGAGAATCAGTTTTCTTAGAACATGGAACTGGTATCAAGAACATTTTAATTCTCAGATGACAACTTTGTCAGTTATATTTAGTCAATCAATTACACGTGTTAAAATTCATATCAAACAGTTCTTTTGTGTTTCTTTTAAAGTGTTAAGACAAAATATATTTCAGTTGTCTTTGAGATAAGTCAAGAACTTCCAATAAGGTTATCAGTTTATCACATGTTGGTAAAAGTTAAGAACAGAAAACCATTCTTAAAAAAGTTTGCAAGTGAATGGAGAATTATTATCAGTTGTGTATCAATATTTATGAATAACATAAAGAATAACCAAAAAAGAAGAAGATCAGAAAGGCATTAATATTCGTCATTTGTCTTTCAAGTTATTTAATAGTAAACATTTTGGCAATTTTATCACGTGATAAACTGGTCATCATCTACAGGTTTCCAGGTCACCACTTTGTGTTGACTTCTAAATGGGTTACCTCACTCTATGCTTATTTCAATGACTGCATGAGTCCATTTCATGAACTGAATGAGTTACAAATATTTTATAAACACTAAATAAATATCATATATACACGTAAAAACCTTTCTTCAAAAAGGTATGACTTTCATCTTGTTTCAAGCAGTAATAATATACAGTTACACTGTTCACATATGCCCACATAAAACTATTTATTATACCACTGTGGAGGATACAACCAATGGGATAAATTATGACCAACTCACTAGTGGTATACCTATTTCAATTTTCAGAGGTCATGACCTCTGATCAGGTGATCAACATAACTATTTCTACTCCCATTCTTAAACTGCACACATTAGACTATCTTTGTTCTGTTTGAATTAAAAAAAAAAAAAAAAGTATTCATACATGTACATTATCATATACTATATACACAAACTATTAAATGTGAATTCATACTGGTAAATATCAATCTTTTTTTTACAAATAAAAAAAAAAGGAAAATTTATGTCACCCACTATCACAGTAAACAATAACTGAATAAGCAATAGAATTTGTGTACCTACTAATTCACATGTAACTTTATATGGCTACTAGTCTTTCAGGTGAGTGAAAATAATTTCTTAATTCGAACCCCTGTAAAGTGATATATTTTCAGAACTAATATGACATTAGACAGTTGTATGTACTTATAACCACAAAGAAGTGTGCAGGTATAAGCACACTTTGAATTCTTGCGTCGGTTTGTTCTTCAATGTTTTCAGTTTCAAAGAGAACAGTGTAGCATGGTGTAATAAACAGGTAACAAAATTCAATTCTATTGGATACTATTTATACTAAACTTAAGTGTTTTAACCTGACATCACTCACTTTCATTCATGACATACGATTGAAAACACACTCATTGCAATATAATCAGTATCCTGTGTGATCTCATTACATAATAGAGAGGTTTAGATTTCACCCACGCGTACGCCCACAACACATGTGATGCAATAATGAATGTTTATTAGGTCGGTGAATCCCACTGACACATGCGTCAATGCCACAGTCACATCGTCCATCTCTGTATCTAACTGTCCTAGCGTGCACTAAACCACCTTTGGATTTAACACATACGGCGCACATATACAGCTTAGAAGTTATGTAATCTTAAGCTGTTTAATTCACGGATCAGTGATGATTATGTGGACGTGACCTTTATCCTAGTCCACAGATAGCAGACGCACACATAATTGGTGATCTAAACCTCTCTAATCTCTATGTTCATCAACTATCACTGATGGTCTCTATTAAACACATCTCTATGTACATCAACTATTAAACATATCTATCATTTGAAAACTGGCATATACATGTACTGTACAAGAAAAAAACATGGTATTTTATGAGAGTAAAACATTGTTTTAACTTATTTCCTACTCATAACCCAGCAAAACTAGTGTTTGACATACCAGTTACAGTACATTGCCTAAACAATATGAGGAATCACTTCCGTCTTCTGAACAATATAAATTTGGCAAGATAAAATTTTTAGTATACATGTAGTTATCATTATTACGAAGTCATTGAAAATGTACATGCTATATGTAGGAAATAAATAAGAATAAACAGATTATATAAACAAGAATTCTTGCCTAAACTATAAAATTCTATTTCCAGAACTTTTAAAATAAATATAAAATAAATTTAAATTAAAAATAAATTACTAACTTGCACCGAGATGTAGATTTATATCTAAAAATAACATGTACAATTCATTGACGTACAGTTGGTCAAAAATTGACCCAAACACTAGTAGATGCAGTCAATAGAAAAGACCAACATCTTGCCTTTAAACTTATTTAAGACAGAACAATGAATAGTACAAAACAATCTATTGTTTCAGCATTATACAATACATGGACATCCAGGGTTTGAAATTAACACAGGATAGCTGACACTCACTGATTATTCTGATCTACACAGATGGCAAGTCGTATTTTCAGCCAGATCATAATATTATGTAAACTCATTCTGGATTGGTCAGAAAACATGTTAGTTTCATACCCTGGATATTATCACTACAGCTGTATTGGCTATAATTTTATACAATCATAATAAAAAAAAATATGCACATAAAATACATTTTATAATTTGTAAACATGCATTAAGGAAAGAGAAAGTCAAGATATAATATAAAATGCACATAAATATTAGCACATAATATCAGTTTTATTAATAAATGTATCAAAATATATTGTATTTACTGAAGATAAAATTGAATACAGATTATCAAGTTTCAAAGAATAGTACAGAAAACAAAGACAATTTAGTCTTACAAAACAAAAATATATTGATAAATAAATGTTAATACGCATTAGGAGTTTGTTGGTCCATTGTCTATTGTACAAGATAAAATCATCATTTAAAAAGTGGTCATTTCTTATTATAAAGGACATTTATATTTGTTTAACAATACACTGTTAGTTATCTGTGGTTGGCTTTTAAATGTGGATATTATAGCACATCTACTCTAGAGTATGGGAGAAAAAGACTTTGATATGAGTCACTTTTAATTGGAATCAAATTGGTCTTTGTTTGTATTGACTCCTCCACCACTATTTCTTCACTAATACTCCTCCACTATATCATTTATATAACATACTATAATGAAAAAAAGATGAACTTAATAGACTTTATGGAATTTGTGAATTATTGAGCTTTACTGGAATGAAAACGAACCCAAATGGATTTATTAAAAGGCTTAATCGCAATACATTTGCACTTCAATTAAAGTGAATACAGGATACTCCTGCACTTCAATTGTGAACTGGATACAGGATACTTCTGCACTTCAATTATGAAGTGAATAGAGGATGCTTCTGCACTTCAATTGTAAACTGAATAAAAGATACTTGTGATGAGTCAATTACCTCCACTTGATTACCATACTGGAAATACAGACCACCATTTTCCAACAATAACTCAATGAAATTCTACGCTTTCTCAGCTATGTTTACTCTTAAGAACTTCAAGTTATCCTAATATTAATAAATCAACAGACAATGGTATTCATTTTATGATCTGTATCATTAAAAAGTTCAAGAATGTTACAGAGCAATACATAGAGTTGCATTTTATTATCAAATTTATGTCCCGAGTAAAGCAATTTTTCTTTGTCACAAGCTTTAGAGAGATACAGGAAAATTATTTCACAAGGGACATAAATTTGATAATAAATATTAACAAGTTTGAAATTCTATTTATTACCCCAAACAATTTTTAACTTCTTTCCTTTAAACTTTCTATTACTGGACAAGTTTAGAAAAATGCTATCCTATGACATTATGGATGACATTACATTGTACTTTTTCAAGTTTTAATGACATCATTTACACTTTTACAAAATTATAATGTTGTCATATTTAGTACAAACAAGCCTATTGGTCATAACGACCAGAGAGACCCAATGAAATGCCTTGTTAAACCAATGTATAATAGTTCTCACTGACAAATTATGAAAAATAATTCCCAGTTATGAGTGCCCACTGGGGAAATAAAATAAGATAAAACTGGATAGTTCAGGTAAATATACTATGGAGATGCAGGTTTATCTCCCAAGGGAATCAACTCTTGTGAAAATGATATGCAGTGAATAATTATGCTTTTAACATGGACCTCACCCAAGTAATTAATGTATAAAACAAATATAAAAAATTCCAAGAGAATTTTAGTGTGAAATACAAAGGAATGCATTTTAGCAATTTCAAAAAAATATTACTGAATTTACAAGCATTATTATTTTATTTTTAATAAATATTGGGATTTTCAATATTTGTTAATAAACAAATATATGAGTGAAATTTAATTTAAAATTGAAAAAAAGTCATATTCAAAAATAAATTCCACATAAAACAATAATATTTTAACAGTCTCTGGCCTTACAGTTAATTTTGAGTGTGTTCTGGAATAATGTAGGATGGCACATGAATGTGTAAATACATGTATATCATCAAGCAAGTGAGTTTTCCGGTTCGGTCATGGATAAGTGTAAGATAGCCCGAGAGTTTCTCTGACTACTGCATGGTAAACTGACTGAAATAGGAGTAGATGTAGATATGTCAGGGTAAGATGAAATTCGCTTACGTTGTGTTCTTGAAGAGGCAGAATTCTTGAGGTACTGCTTTGCCTTCTTACCACTGAAATCACGCAAATTGGCATCGGCTTCTGAATATAAACAAATACATAAAGAGCTATAAGTATCAACAGGTGCTGTCTATTTATAAATGGCTTGTTTAAAAAGAATATGTGCACGTGTGCTATTTGTTGTTGGTAGATAAAGACTACAACTTTAAAAACACCAGACAAAAACCCAAACTCATGAGCAAAGAATTTGTTTTAAAGAATTATTATCAAGCACCATACCACTATATTAAAAGAATTTCAGTATTAATACAAACTTAAGTCAGGAAAAATTGTCACAAACACAACAGCTTTATACAAATGGCATCTGCTTTTTAAGTAATGGTGTAAACAAAAACGGAGTGACCTCCCCTGTATAGTGCCTGAAATAAGGTCATTATTTATACATGACTTTTTTTTATTTTATAATTTGGCACTACACCTAAGCAAGCTTTATAATTTAAAATAAAGTACTATTTGATTCCACTTCAGTTTTTTCTTAGCATGAACATAATTAAAATGTAAACTATTTTAACTGGAGTCACAGAATTTTATTATATATTTATATTGTAGGAATTAAAGTAAAGTATTTTATTTAATGACGCCTCAAGAGCACACTGATTTTTATCTTATCATCGGCTATTGGACATCAATCATATGGTCATTCTGATATATTTTTAGAGGAAACCACATAGACTACTGTTTCCGATAAGCAGCAAAGGATCTTTTATATGCACCGTGCCACAGACAGGACAGCACATATCATAGGCTTTGATGACCGGTTCACAGGCAGACATGCTACTGTTTGACAAGTTACCGCTCTTTTATCAGTCTCCCCTGAATTCCGCTATTCCATGGATGCAGAAAAATGTGTAGAATTTACATCCCTACATACAATTCTCGTATGTCCATGGAAAATTAATTTTCATGTAGAGTTTTTAAAACAAATCACATCACAATGAATTTAAATGTCAAGTTTTGGAAAAAATAAACTGAAGCATCGAGTTAGAAAGTTGTTTCTTTAAAGTAGGTAATATGTTAAATGTAAAACTTCATTCCATAACTGTCAATTGTTTCCGTCAACGCAGAACAAATTGAACACGCCACATGTGACACGTTCTGGAGGGTGATCGCTCCCACTCACCAGCAAGACTGGTTTTTATGTCTAATAATTTATAAACGTTAGGTGATAGAAGACGATGGTAACCAGGTAAATAGTTCGCAAGTGCTTGCTCTTCTGAACAGCTTATGGGTTGTGAGTTATTTAGGTTATGAAAATTGTCGACGACTCGGAAGTAAATTACACAAGTTTTACGAATATGGAGTAGGATTCTGTCATTTTATCCTATTTAATATATATGACAATGATATTAGC
>JAULBS010093475.1:0-17063 GCA_032355785.1 Symmetromphalus regularis | reverse complement strand
TGAGTGTATGTGTGTGTGTTATTGTGTTTTTCAGTGTGTATGTGTGTGTGTTGCATGTATACTAGTACTACTACTACTACTACTACTACTACTACTACTAATAATAATAATAATAATAAAATAATAATAATTAAAATGCTATCAAGTACTACTACTACTACTACTACTACTACTACTACTACTACTACTACTACTACTACTACTATTACTACTACTACTACGTGAGAGCATATGTGTATGTGATTGTCTTTGTGAGTGCTATCATTATTTTCATATATTTATAAAATAAAAGAAATATTATATGTCAGGTATTTAAAAATTTAATACAGAAGATAATAACGATGCTACTTTACACACAAAAATCATGATTTTCATTAAAGGCACAATATCATAAAATGTAAGTGGCTTTGTGGTCTAAATACTGATTACGAATGAAACTTACATACTAGATATTGCTTTCATATCAAGCAAACTATTTGAACTGAACCATGGTATAGGGATTCGATGTCAAGTCGATCGCTTTTTTCACATTTCTATTTACGGTTCGTTACCGTAAATCAATTATTATTTTTAATATGTGCGTAGTTGAATGAAGTACTTTTAATGGTCAAATTGAATGTATATATTTAAAAATATTTCTTTGGAAATTAATTAGGTCAGGGTTCCGTGAGAGTATGCTTTTAAAAGTTCAAACACGAGAGTCGGACATAATTACCGACAAAATTAACTGTTACAGTCAGATTTTCAAAATGACAGATTTAAAATGGGAAATGTCTATATCTGGCCGCTCATCTCCAGACCTGTCTAACACATTCACGTCATTTATCTCTGTCCTCTCAACTCATTCATCATAGGCTGTGGTATATGCTGTCCTGTATGTGGGACTGTACATACAAACTATTTCTTGCTACTTATCGGAAAGAGTAGCATATGCGGCAGCAGTGTGTTTTCTCTAAATAAATATGGCAGAATGACCATACGATTGACGTCCAACTGTCGATGATAAGATAAGAATCAATGCGCTTTAGAGGTGTTGTTAAATAAAACAAACTTTAAGTTACTTTTTTGTCTCTGTTTTGTGAAGTGATACAGTTTGATGAGGATAACATGATAGACTGCCATGAGAGCAATTAGACATTACATAATAATTAGATGACCTCCAATAGCCGATATTATTTTGTGTGTGTGTGTGTATGTGTGTGTGAGTGTATGTGTGTGTATGTGTGTGCATGTGTGTGCATGTTTGTGTGTGAGTGTATGTGAGTGTGTATGTGTGAGTGCGAGTGTATGTTTGTGCGCGTATGTGTGTGTATGTGTGTATGTATGTGTGTGTATATGTGTGTGTGTGTATATGTGTATGTGTGTGTGTGAGTTTGTGTGTGTGTATGTGTGTGTGCGTGAGTGTGTGCGTCTGCGTGTGTGTGTATGTGTGTGTGTGAGTGTCTATATGTGTATGTGTGTGTGTGTGCGTGAGTGTGTGCGTCTGTGTGTATGTGAGTGTGTATGTGTATGTGTGCGTGAGTGCGTGCGTCTGCGTGTGTGTATGTGTGTGTATGTGTATGTGCGTGAGTGTGCGTCTGCGTGTGTGTTGTGTGTATGTGTGTGTGTTTGTGAGTGAGTGCGTGCGTCTGTGTGTGCGTGAGTGTGTATGTGTGTTGGGGAGATGTGGTGGTCAAACAATACTGTAATATACAAGTGTAGGAACAATGTCTGATATCAAATAACTGTTGTTTATCTAACCGCAGTCAGAAGCGGATCCATGGGAGGGTGGTTGGGTGTGATGTTGGGATCAAACCCCTTCAGACACCAAGATTTTTTTCTTTTTATCGATAGGTCGTATGCAACTTTGACAACCTCCTATGTTAAAACTCTTTAAAATATGTTTTATACCTGTTCCAAATGTGTGTATTCGCCCATGACAATTGAATGCGATGAATGACTTTGACAAGTATACTTACCTCCAACAGTACAGCAACCGAGAAAACGGACCACATTTAAGTGATGTGGTATTTTCGTTACAAGCATCAACTCCTGATAAAAATCTTGTTTTTCCACATCAGTAGCAGTTTCTGAAAGTATACTGTTCAAAATAAGTAGGGTATATTTGAAGAGCCAAGATTGAGTTTGTAATATTACAGCAAGGCCGCTCAATTATATTTCTGATAAAAGCATACTCCTGTTAGTTGCATAATATTCTGCTGCACACAATCATTTGTATGCATACAAATAATTTCTTTTAATTGCATATGCTTTTTCTGTAATGTCTGGTTAATTACATAAGAAAATGGATCACTGTTTGATAAATGTACTATTATTATTTTATACCAGATAGTACAAGAACTGTAACAATTTTAAACAAAATCTTTTTTTCTTCTTCTTCTTCCTGTGTAATTGATAGGATTCTACTGTATTATTTTGTATGGTCAACCATCTTGTCATGTGTATATTTCAATTTGTATATATTCCCCCTACGCCGTTGAACAACGGCCAGAGTGTAAATAAATTCTTCTCTTCTTGTCTTGTCTTACTAAGGCTAGCTGCCCTGAACCTAAGTAGTAGAAACAACAGCAACAACAAAACGCCACAACTTCAGAACGGTGATTTACATTTGCGCGGATTGGTATTACAATTGCGCGAAATAATTCTTACATGACAGTTGCGCGACTTTTTTTTACCTGTAACATTCGTACATTTGCGAGGATTTTTACCTGTAACATTCTAACATTTGCGCGGATTACCTATTTAAAAAAAATATATATATATTATGATTTTTATAAGCACTGATTCTACAACTTGTATTATTTACCTCTTCCGTCAGCCAGAAGTAGGATTTTGGGCAGGATGTATATTTTAATTTTATTTCAGCACTATATTCACACAGATAAAATAATATGTTTTAGCAACACATAAAACAAAAAAATACTCATCTTAAAATATTAACGTTACTGTTATATAAAGTCTTGTTGATTCCTAAAGAAAGTTTAAAAGTTATTTGTCAGTTTTAGCAGAATACCGTTTTAAAATTTATACCGATTTGTTCAGGTATTACGGTATAAGGTAAGAACAGTTTGAGTCAGCAATAAGTTCAGTGCTTCGTCATACATAGTCTAGTCGTGGTGCGGATTTAGTAGGAAACAAATCAGAAACAAATGTTTTTTCTTTTCTTTTCTGGACAGGTATGACATGTAGTCTTTAAGTAAAACAAATCCCCATCTATCTGCATTGGGAGGACATTTTGTGGGCCGATTGAATTTTCTATCTCGGGCGGGGGTCATAAATAAGGGGGTAGTTGAGGAAATCACGAATCTAGATCGGCTTTCGTGGCAGTATAGTGACGAAGTAACAGATGAAAAATTAAACCTTTTCGTCGTCTTCAGGAATAATTTTCTTATGAATTTATTTTGGACTAGTCTGCATAACTATTGCAATTTAAAGTTTAATACTAATAGCGTGCCAATCAAACATGCGTTGCGTAGGTGGGTGTGGGTGCAATCTCTAAATAATATTATTTTACCTTATTGTTCTGTTACTACGTACAGAGTTAAGCCTGGAAATAAGTTAAAAAGCATATTTAAATAAGATGATAAACCATGGTTTAACGAGTTATGTAAACAACGATACTTGGAGTACAGAAATACAATTCAAGTTTTCAATGGTAATAAGTCAAACGATAACCGGACTGAGCTTGTGCGTTTGAAAAAATAAAATTATACTTTATTTTTTTTATACCATTAGCAGCCAGGGATCTTTTATATGCACTTTCCCCACAAACAGGGAAGCACAAGTCATACTGTTTAATATAGCAGTCGTGGAGTTCTAGCTATGACGGAAATACACCCAATCAGAGAATGATTCCACCGATCCTGAATTGCATGGATATGTTTTATTTGCAATAGGCCATGTCACCCTTGAGCAAAAAATATAGTTACATAGATGTATTTACAAATATTTACATTATTACAAATAAAATAAAATATAATATACTTAATACTTATAATAAATTAAGACATAAATATACATGTGGTCACCTATGAATAAGATATTTGATGAAGAAGACACACACACAGAGGAAACATATTGGTTAATTCAGTTATGAAATAAATACTACATTTTGCTGTTTTTGAGGACTGGCACCTCTTTTTAAACATTACGACCGAGAACCTGTGTTGTAATCACGCACCTGTCCACTAAATAATATATTTATTTAACAACTTTACCCCCAGCACAAAAGTAAACATCGACAATTGGGTGAACCAATAAATAAATGCTCACCAGTAAATAAATGCACACAATTAAATAAATGCTCACGTTGCAATTCTCGTCGTCAAATACTTCCTCAGTGCGATGTGTACGACGTCTGCAACATACACGTGGATGGTTTCATATTTATACACCTGCAATGCTCCTTTGAACGAATATATTTACACAAAAAATTAATTTCACCTTTTAAACAGTGTTCACTCACGAATGGCATTCTACAAAACATTTTACTTATCAAAAATTATTTTAAAATGTTACGAAAGTTGACGTGTTTAATGTATTAATTCAATAATAATAATAATAATAATAATATATAAAGATAACAATGTTTATTATGATACTTTTTCAATAATGGAATGTTTTAATTCATTTTATGAAAATGTATTTTAAAAAGAAGATATTATTGAAAATTTAATGCATCATTTTATAAATGATTTGCCTTTTTTTAGATGGTTCTAAAGATATATGTGAAGTGTTAATGGATCTAGATGACACTTAAACTAATGAATAATAAGTCTCCAGCACCTTATGTTTAACTAAGGAGATTTATATAATGTTTTTGGATATGTTTGGTAATACTTTAGTAAACATTCATAACTTATCTTTTTAACAAGATCTTCTTCCAAGGTCTATGATAGTTTCTTAATATTAATATAATAATTATGTAAAGATAAAAAATAACTCTGAATTACTAAATCATTGGAGTCCTATTTCTTAGGCTTAAAGTAGGTTTAAAAATATTATTTTAGGCTTTACATCTTAGATTAATTTAGTAATAGCTGAGCTATTACATCCTGATCAAACTTGTGCTATTAAAGGGCGGGCAGTACACAATAATTTACATTACGTTCAATAATTGATTATTGTGAAGAAAAGGACTGGCCGTTTGCTTTTGAGTCATATTTTATGTTTAACTGTCTTAGAAATGTCGTTTTGGATCAGATAAAATGTTTTTATAATATTGTACATAATTTAGGTATACAGTTAGAACAGGAACTCAATGTACTCGCATCACTCAAACTCATATCTTGACAAAATATCAGAAAAAGTGCGAGTAGTCATTTGTTGAGTAATATTAATTTTATAAAACAAACTGAATATATTTGTAATTATACAGATCTAGACAAAAATTATTTTGTATGTTATATATATCTAGACGTAATATTATCACAAACTGTGTGAGTTGTTCGTGAGCTGTATTAACTCTATAAAATTATTGAATATAATAAAAATTATTTGCATGTTATACATATCTTGACAACATACCACAAATTGTACGAGTTGTTCATGAGCGGTATTAATTTTGTGAAGATCGATATGTATAACTCATGATCCTCCATTTCTTTCTTTCCTTCTCTTTCTCTCACTTATTCTTCTGTTTATCTCCTATTTGTTATTAAAGGTAGACATGTTCCCATTATTAGGAAATCGTGCTCACCTTTAAAAAAAAATCTTTTGTTACAAATAGAATTTCTAAACGCACATCTTCAAAATTGTGTTAATTACACCGTTCATTTAATTAAAGTTTTTAAAGTTTCGATAATTGTTAGTTTTTCTTGTTATGAAAACAATAAGGTGGTAATTACTTGAAAATGAATTTGGTTTCATCTTTCACACCTGACCGTGATTATGAACTTGACAGTCTACACAAATAATCCAACGTGAGCGGGGTGAACCACCTAGGAAGTTGATGAAGAGCTCCACTCATGTAGATGCAGAGCAGACTTCAGAATTTGTGTCGGGATTTTGTTAATGGAAACAGGGGACTGGAAAACTTCCTTCGGAATATCTCGAAAATATTCTGTGCAGAACTATAATATGTTTGAATTGGTGCTGACATTTCTGTGCTGAAATGATAATACTTTTTTTTTTTTTTTTTTTTTTTTTTAAATAATAATATTCATATTGTGCTGAACTTATTTAAAATATTAGAATTAATTGTTTTATTAATTAAAAAACAAAACAAAGGTGAACAATCGACCTATTTCTAAATTTATTAATGAGCAATTGTCCTGTGAGCAATTGTCCGGTGAGGTATTGTCTGGTTAGATATTGTCTGTACACCCCGGCAGTAGTAAAGACGTTCCACCTTCAGTTGCAGAACCAGAAAATCCGTTTGAAGTGTGTGTGTGGGGGTGGGGGGGGGATCGGGCAATAATATGATGCCGATTCCTCGTATTCTTTAAAGTTAAAAAAAAAATATAATAATAAAAAATAAATAAAGAAAAGTTATATAAATTGCCAAATTTAGGCGGATGGGCGAGCCCCTGAGACCTCTGCCTAGACCCCCCACTCACATTCAGGTATGACGTCACTACTGACCTTGACATTGCTAGGTGTTTTCTTTATAGTCTGTCAAGAAAGATATCGATTTTCATTTATTAATATAAACTACAGCAATACAGGTGCACATTTTCTTTGCAAGTGAAAACTCCAAATTGGTTGTACGTTGTCTATTGACCCAGTCTTTATACCATTATTGCTATAATTATTATAAAACTGAATCCATTGTGCATGTGGATATTGTTACGTAGGTGTGCACAAAACAGTGACGTCATGCGGAGTGTAGGTTTAAAGTTACACTGCTAAAAATATTAGTGGTCAGCATATAAATATTTGTAACTGAATGATTACCAACAAATAATACTTTAAAAAAAATGCTATTCCTATGCCTCTTCTAGTATTGTGAGAAATTCTGTAACATGTGTTATGACATAGAAATAATATTGGAATGCAAACAAAAATCTATGGTAGTGTGCAACCTTCACCTCCTAGCATTTCCGGATGTTGTAGGCAAGGTCGCGGGGACGTCACGTCGAATAGGAGAATCGTCTGCTGTCGAGAAAGCCTGGGAGTGATTAAACTTAACGAGAAGCACAACATGGACGTCATACAGTTCATGCTTATCTCCTGTATAGTCATCGTTATCGGTAAGTGAAGGTAACTGACTAGGAGCACTGTTAAATGCATTTAATTCTTCATTCATTATCATAGGGTGACAAGTTTCGGTGGGTATAGGGTAAACCGACCTGACTTCGGGCATAGCCCTAACTTCGGACACTCCAGGTAAAACAGTTTATTACAAACACGTCATGTTACAGTCAGAATAAAATCGATTTAAACAATAATTACATATTTTGGGGTGTGTTTTATTCTAACGAGTGCCACATAGGAGCATTAGTGTAAGTACCAGGTAAGTTTAAATGCACCCGATCCGTCGACAACAATGTGACCACTAAATTCTGTTTATAAAACAAGTTTGACAGCTTGGACAATTCAGTCGAGTTATAAACATTTAATTAAAACAAAGAAGGAAATACCTATTTATTTACATTCTCATATTAATTATTTAAAAGTTCTAGGTAAAAATTGAATAATTTTGTTGTTTATGTACAAACAAATTACGGTAAGAATCAAGTGTTTGATGTTTGGCGGTATCATGTCGGCCGCCATCTTGTTACTAAAAATACTTTTTCCTCCAGGCTTGCAGGGAGATCCCCGACATTTGTTCCATATAAAAGGACATTGATGAATGTCTGTTTCAAAATATATTGAAGACTAAGTTTATAATGTATGGCAAGCGCATGTTCTTACTTTTTCCTTCAAATAATAATAATAATATGTTATAAAAAATAAACATAAGATTTCAAACAGGTTTGTTTTTTGTCTGCAAGTTTCTCGTTTGTATTAGTTTTGTGAATACATACTCATACGGCATTTGCTAAATAAAACATATTTCATGTGTTAAATGGGAAAAAACGTGTGTGTCATTGTTCTTTTTATAAGCAGATGGACATAAAACGTGTGTCTTTGATACTATGACCGTAATTAGGGCATCCTGTCCGAAGTTAGTCCGTGTTAGGAATCCGTTAACATATGGTTTCCCCAGAGCCTCGTTTTCGATGTCAAGCCACTGTATGCGTTTACGAATGCGCAATTGAGTTATAACTAGATAGTAACGCACAGTAAAGAATTTAGACGTGATGGAGTGACGTCACCGTGTTTTAAACAAGAAAGTGTCCGAAGTTAGGGCGGTTTATCCTAAGCAATAATTTGGAAAATACAAGAATTTTAAAACTAATACTTTGGCTATATGTTTACCTATCTTTTTATTGGAGTTTCTGTTCCAATAATGTGTACTGAACTGAATTTTCCATGATAATATTGAAAACTCAGACACCAAAACAAATAGTGACCTCTGAGTTCAATACTGAGAACTATAGTCTGATTACGCTACTTGGAACATGGATTTTTGTTGATTACTTTAGTTTGCGTGAATAGCAAAAAAGTCCTATGTTCCATTTTTTTTCAATACTTTCTTAAATAATGATTTAAAATATTACTCATTCACTCGTATATTAAAATCGACGATATTGCACAGCGTTGACAAGTTATCAGACGACAGCATTACAAAGAGGGGTAACTGTGTCCTTTTTAACATTCGAAACATTTCGGCCATTTTCGATAATCTTGTTCATCGTTTTTGCTTTAATAAACATTTTTTTGCAAATATGATATTTATATTAAGTTATGATAAATATATTTATAAAATAATAACTGCGTACCATTGAAATACATTATACAAATAATTACCTAACACCCCTATGTTTATATAAATTCTGCAGCAAGTAAAACATGGCGGTCTAAGTATCGCCGGCTCGAAATATTAAAAAATTACTTTTGTCTGCCGTTTAAACATTATAGAACCAATGGACAAATCAACCCAGACAATTAGTAGGACATTTTTTTTTTTCGAAAAATATCAACATTAATGAGTTAAGTTATATATTTTGTATTTTATTCGTCAAAAACCATGTTCCACGTAGCGCAAACAGACTACAGATAAATCTATCCGACCCGTGGGTCTAGACGATTTGTACATACGCCTTTCCGGCGAACTAATAACGGAACTACTTATTAAGGAAACATAGATCTGTTTTGTTTGTTGTAAATATATTCAGGGAACGAAATTAAAATTAAAGTAATAACAACATATATTTATTTTAATTAATATTGAACAAATAAAAAAAAAATCCTATACTAAATATGACGTCATTATACATTGTAAAAGTGCAAATGACGTCACTAAAACAAGGAAAAGAACAACGTAATGTCATGTTGCGGGGAATACATTTTATTTTTTTAGTTTTAAAAGTTTAGCTTTTATAATTAATTAGCAAGAAAAAGAATCAATCACCGTTTGTAAAGTACAGACAAGGCAATTCCAACCCGCGGGAGAAACTGTTTTTGTAAGGCCCTTACAAACACATTTTCTCTCTTGGGTTGGAATTGCCTTCTCTATACCTCACAATGGTGATAGATTCTATTAATATAAATCTGAGCTACCATAACTTTCTTTGTTTATGTAGAAATTCACAAGTACTATTTATGTCTAACACGAACTAGCCTCTAATTAAACAGCTGGGTTGTCGTTAAACATTCCTGTCGTTTAAGTATTAATACACACGAGTATTCTTGTGTGTACGCTGTCAGCGCAATCTCAACAAACTTATTTGATATACATCGTGGTTTCTCGAATCTGACAGACAAATAAATCTTCCGGCGGTCACGTGACCATGCTTAACCCAAGACACTTCCGTCACAACTGTTTATGTTGTCTGTTCTGCAGATGCAGACGTCAAACAATATGATTTGTCGGCTACTGTCGCAATTTCCACCACTTGTTTAGGGTGTGTCCTCGTTTGTTAATGACGTCATCAGATTAATGCGTTCAGTAAGTGAGCTAATCTTAGAGAAGCAGACGTCACGCAGACTAACAGTAGTACAGTGGTTAAGCTATCGGTCTCTTGGCTGGTAGTACTCGGATCAAATCTCAGTGGAGACATGGGATTTTTAATCTTTGTTCCTAACGGAGAGTGAGTGCTCCGCAAGGTTTAATTGGTAGGTGTACAACACTTACACCGACCAGTGGTCCACAACTGGTTTGTTCTCTCCTGTCTGTAGGATTGTGCATATATAAAAGATTCAACACTGCTTATGGATATGAGTAGCCGCATTAGTGTGGCGGCAGCGGGTTTCGTCTCTCCTACTAACACTAACCTCTGTCCTCAACAAATAGCACAGGAAGCTGAGTTGTGTGCTCATGACAACGTGTTTGAACTTTAATTGGGAATAACCACGAAAATAAGTATAAACAACAGCAACAAGGCAACACTTGAAGTAAAGCTGAGAGCTGCCTATTTCGGCACTAACAGCAGTATGGTACCATACACAAACAGATAGAATAACTTAAATTTATAAAATAATGATTATATTTTTTAAATGTATTGTAGATGTTTAAATTTTTCCGAGGTTAAACGCATACTCCCAAGGACCCTTGACCTAATTAATTTCTAAACAAATGTTTTATTCTAAATGTAAACATTTGATTTGCCCATAGAAATAGGCCTACTTCATTCAACTATTTACATAACCACCGCATCTCAATTATTATCAATTTTTTAAAAATAATAATGTATTATGCTCACTGACAAATAAATCGAAAACCACGAACTCGACATAGTATTCCCTATATCATCGTTCAGGCAAAACTTCTTGTGTGATATAAAAGCGAGATCTAGTACCACAAACACATGTAAGTTTCATTCGTAATCAATATTTAGAACATAAAGACACTTAAATTCCGTGAAATATGCCTTTACAATTCTTCTAAAACAGTTTGACATCATCCTTGTTTATCCGCTTGGTGGCTCTGATTCGTGACGTCACTGGTATCGTGGCTTTCTACATCGGCAAACTGTATACATCTCTGAAATGCCGAGGGACTAAAAATACCCCCCCACTCCCCTTCCCCATTTGTTAATGTTTGCATGTACAGTAGTCATATTTAGTATTCTAATAAATATGTATACTATTTATTTAGCAGTATAAAAAAAATGAATAAAAACTAAATTATTTTGAAAAAATAACCTTTTTCATCTAGTTTTAAAAGTTATAAAAGCGTTTTGTAGTCCGATAAATGAAACATACGATATAATATGGAGTAATGCATTTTATTACCCCAGCAGTACTCACTCATCTATTTTTCATAATGTCTCAGTGAGCATTATTATACATTGGTTTAACCATTAATTTTACTGGGTAATTTTGTTCTATTTATCCAATGAAAGTTCTCGTACTAAAACATATGGTAATGATATTGGTCTTGACATTCATTCACTTCACGAACTATTTTCCTACAGCAACGCAGTGAATCATAAAACTTTGTTATTGTAAACATAACTTGCTATTTACAAATACATTGTTAAAAAATAAATAATAAATCATGAAAATAATATTTTAAATAGTAACTGTTTTTAAAGGTGGATAAACACACAAACGTTGCTATGTGCACAGTCTGTGTAGTATTTCGTTATGGTGTGTTTTTTAAAAAAACAGGACAGCAAAAGCATTTTAGGGAAAATCAATAGCATTTGGCTGGGGTAGTAAATGGAATATTAAACTTGTTACCATTGATTATCAAATTAATGTCCCTTGTGAAATAATTTTCCTTTCTCACTTGCTAAGGCTCATGATAAAGTAAACTTATTTAACTCGGGACATAAATTGAATAATAATTGGCAACTTGTCTAATAACCTCTATATACTCAATATACATGTAAGGTACATGTAGGTTAAGGCGCTTACTTCTTAATAGAGCCTTAAATAGGTAATATATTACTAGGTAGTTGTGGTTGAATTTCTAATACATTATTATGATAATGAAAAATGAATATTGATTTTGAATTTCATTATAATAATGAATATGTTGTTTTGTTATCTATTATTATTGTTGTGTTATTATTATTATTATTATCTTATTATTATTATATTTTTATTGTTATTTCAGGAGAACTTGCATCAGCTCAACGTTTGGGATTCAACCCTAGGACAAGTTCCCCGAACCGCAGTACACAACGCAGAACACGTAATACATTTATCCACTTATCTAGACCGCATTCAGTTAGTCCATCCCACTAGACCGCATTCAGTTAGTCCCTCACACTAGACCACATTCAGTTAGTCCATCCCACTAGACCGCATTCAGTTAGTCCATCCCACTAGACCGCATTCAGTTAGTCCATCCCACTAGATCATATTAACATGTTAACAAAAAAGCGAATTTGAACCTGTTATCTTGACTATATTTTCCTTTTTTTTGGCTGCAGATTATAAATAGAAAGGTCAATGTTTTTTTAATTTTTATTTCTTATTAATATTAGCTTTGATGAACAGTGGTCCGTTAATCTTCATTAAGTGCTAGAAAAATTGCTAAACATTTTGGGATGGGTATAACTCAGATTAATGGCATTTTAAAGAGACAAGTTGAGATGTTGGTAGATTATGATAACAATCAGACCTCGGATAGATAATATGGAGAAAAGTTACATGCAATGAGGATATTAACATGTTAGTTTGGAAATGGTTCCAAGATGTCACTGCTCATAGAATAAATGTCAGCAGTCCGCTAATAAAGGTGAAGGCGTTAAAGTTTACTGAAGATTTGGGAGCAGAGAGTTTCAAAGTGTCTAATTGTTAGCTGGATTCATTTAGGCATAGACACATGGTCGTAGTTACACTAAGTGGGAAGAGAGGTGACGTAAGCGACTGCAAATATCTTGTTTAAAATGTTCGGTCCTATATACGACCTGTTTATGGCAGCCGCCTCTCCATGATGGCCATTTTTGCCTGGTCCCATGAGTGGCCTTCATAGACAGGTTCGACTGTATTTATATATATGTGTGTGTGTGTATATGTGTGTGCGTGCGTGTATGTGTGTGTGTGCGCACGTCTGTGCGTGTATGCGTCTGTGTGTGTGTGTGTGTGTGTGTGCACATGCGTCAGTGCTTGTATGCATGTGTGTGTGTATGCATCTCTGTGTGTGTATGTGCCTGTGTGTGTGTATGCGTCTGTGTGTGTGTCTGTGTGTGTGTGTGTGTCTGTGTGTGTGTATGGGTCTGTGTGTGTGTGCATCTGTGTGTGTGTATGTGTGTTACAGGTAATGTGTGTGTGTGTGTGTTACAGGTAATGCGTGTGTGTTTGTGTGTGTGTGTGTGTGTCTGTGTGTTACAGGTAATGTGTCAAATGAATGAAGTATTTTATAAAATGACTAAAATTTTCAATCATTTGACCAGATGACTAAAAAATAATGTTAGGTAGTTGACAGTTTGACTAAAACAAAATCAGGCAATTAGTAAAATAAGTAAAATTTGACAAATAATCATTATCAACCTGTCTTTTGATCTAGCTGAATAGAATATATACCACTATAACAAAAATAAAAATGTTAGTTTAATAAATAAAACAATCGGAAATACAAATTTAGAAAATTAAGAACGAAAAATAAATTTTTGTTAAAAATGTGTTTCTTTTATAAAATTAATAATTAGTTAATAATCAGTGGCCAGGTATATACTACATGTACCAATCAGTGGCAAGGTGTATACCACATGTACCAATCAGTGGCAAGGTGTATACAATAATTAATAATCAGGCTTAACGATGACATCCTACTGTCTGGTGAGGTTTTCCTGTGTTAACACTACAATAATTAATAATCAGGCTTAATGATGGCATCCTACTGTCTGGTGAGGTTTTCCTGTGTTAACACTACAATAATTAATAATCAGGCTTAACGATGGTATCCTACTGTCTGTTGAGGTTTTCCTGTGTTAACACTACAATAATTAATAATCAGGCTTAACGATGGCATCCTACTGTCTGGTGAGGTTTTCCTGAACACTACAATAATTAATAATCAGGCTTAACGATGGCATCCTAATGTCTGGTGAGGTTTTCCTGTGTTAACACTACAATAATTAATAATCAGGCTTAATGATGGTATCCTACTGTCTGGTGAGGTTTCCCTGTGTTAACACTACAATAATTAATAAAACCATTGTCACTTTGAAGTAAAAAGGAACTGTAATATACATTTGCAGTATACAAATCATATTTTGCTTATTACATGAGATTCTAAAATTTTTATTTTTTTTGAATGAAAACCGTATACTATATGATATTTGATTGTTCTCCGTGATCAGCCGAAGATTTCCGACTAACATTTATTACCGCAATTTATGATTGGCGACATATAATAATCAAAATAGCATACATTACCTTCCCAACAAAGCATTCTAACATTCTAACTACATGTAATTATAATTATACATGTCGGAAATCAGTCAAGTTGTACACTGAGAAAAGCATTATAACATTCTAACTACATGTAATTATAATTATACATGTCGGAAATCAGTCAAGTTGTACACTGAGAAAAGATGATATAGAAACTTTATTTAGCAAATTTTCCCACTGGTTGGAACGGAAAATAGCCCAAACTGCAAATGGGTCCTCTGAGAAGGATTGATCCGATGACCAACCACTTCACTGGCAGTCAAGTTTATTTTTCCCGGTGCTCCCTTTTCTGTTTCACTCTTTGATATGCTACTTTCTTACAGCACCCCCATCAGTCAACATCTTGCCGTCCAACTCCACACCCCAGTCCTTGTCTCTCTAATCACGACAGGTGATATTGTCTTGTGGACAACTGTGCTATACACCCGTCATTCTCCAGCAACTTTTACTTTGGGCTTAGTCTGGCCACTTCGTGGAGGGTTCAATGGTTGCTTCTGGCATTGTTAAGAGGCAATAAACGATAAAGAACTAATCATTTCGTTTCTTGTTGTCAAATATGTTTTTCTTTGCAGGGTGTTCTGTGCATGACTTGATGTCCTGTTGGTTCCCATGCCGTGGTCAAACATGTCCGAGTTATCCTCGAGCCAGATGCACGTGAGTGATTCCAGTCTGTACTCAATCCAATATTACATTACATTGCACTCCTGTCTGTACTCAATCTAATATTACATTACATCACACTCCAGTCTGTACTCAATCCAATATTACATCACACTCCAATCTGTACTCAATCCAATATTACATTACATTACACTCCAGTCTGTGCTCAATCCAATATTACATTACATCACACTCCAGCTTCGGTATCATAGGTACTGGAATCAAATATCAGTCGCCATTCCAACCAATGGTCCACAACTGGTTCATCAAAGGTTGTGGTATGTGTTTCTCTTGTTGCTTATCAGAAATAGTAGTCTGTGTGGCGGCAGCTGGTTTCCTCTAAATAAATATGTCACAATGACAATGATTGACATCCAATAGCCGATGATAAGATTAAAATCAATGTGCTCTAGAGGCGTAAAATAAAACAAACTTTACTTTACATTTGTAACTATGTTATATATGATATATTGTAAGAAATAATGCACAATAATGTTTTTATAACATTTGTAACTATGTTATATATGATATATTGTAAGAAATAATGCACAATAATATTTTTATAACACTTGTAAATATGTTATATATGATATATTGTAAGAAATAATGCACAATAATGTTTTTATAACACTTGTAACTATGTTATATATGATATATTGTAAGAAATAATGCACAATAATTCCCAATACCATGGTTCAGGTAAACATCTTACGTGATATAAAAGTTTCATTCGTAATTAATATTTAGAGCACAAAGACCCTTAAGTTCTGTGGGAATATGCCTTTAAAAATGATGCACAATAATGTTTTGATTATAAATGTTAATGTTTAAATTGCAGTGGTTTCCGTATGGGCTGTGAGTGTCGACCGGCATGGTTTCTGAACGGTCGTGAGGTCAACTGTCATGAGCCTCCTACTAATGGTAAGACAACACATTAAACAATTGCTGTGGTGTGAGTGAGTGAGTGAGTGAGTGAGTGAGTGAGTGAGCAAGCGAGTGAGTGAGTGAGAGAGATACAGAGAGAGAGAGATAGGGAGTGATTGAGAGAAAGAGAGAGGCAGAGAGATAGCAAGATAGAGAGAGAGAAAGATAGAGAGAGAAAGACAGACAAGGAGACACACAGAGATAGGAGACAGATAGACAGACAGACAGATAGACAGGCATGCATCCATCCTTCCTTCTTGCCTTCCCCCCTTTCTTCTTTCCTTCCTTCCTGTCTGCCTTCCTTCCATCCATTTATTCATCCATTCATGACCTTGTTTGGTGTCAGTGGTGTTATTTTATCATAATCCTATTTGAATGTCATTTGTTTTCAGCTTGTCCAAAGGAGATGCCGGCTGTATCTTGTGTGCAAAATCCCTGCTACCACACCTACTGTATAGGCTACCCAGACGCTGAATGTCGGTATGTCTGTGTGTTATATCAACTACTTCACACAAAAGAATAATAATATTTAAAATGAATGTTTAATATTGTAGAAAACTAACACCATCATGTACTATGAATACATAACCACAGGCTAGTGGATAGACCTCGAACCCCCAACACTTAACTCTCAACCCCTTCTTTTAAAATAATTTTAAATAAAGATTTTTAATGTTAGTTTCTCTATCCCAGGAATTTTGGATGAGTTGCCTCCCTTAGTGAAAAACGTGATAATAACCGTTGGTTTCTGCCCCTTTCACTTATTTACAATTTATCCTGTTATCCATTTTCAATCACCCTCACAGCCTTGGCAGCTAGGTCCGTCTTTTCATTGTCACTAATAACTTATCTGTTCATCTGTACAATCACCCTCACAGCCTTGGCAGCTAGGTCCGTCTTTTCATTGTCACTAATAACTTATCTGTTCATCTATACAATCACCCTCACAGCCTTGTCAGCTAGGTCCGGCTTTTCATTGTCACTAATAACTTATCTGTTCATCTATACAATCACCCTCACAGCCTTGGCAGCTAGGTCCGTCTTTTCATTGTCACTAATAACTTATCTGTTCATCTATACAA
>JAULBS010093464.1:0-17065 GCA_032355785.1 Symmetromphalus regularis | reverse complement strand
ACGGGTAAGTGTTACATTGGATACAATAAAGAGAAATATTAGTAAAGATTATTATTTAGGCATTTTAATTTCAGTTTTTCGAAGCAAACAGTGGGTGGATAATTACATAGGGTCCCCCCCCCCCGTCCATAAAAGTGGGGGGACGTGTCTCTCCGTCCCCCCGGGATTTACGCCCATGACCTCCACCCCACTCCCAAAGTTATTCATACAGACCTGGTGAGTCATCATAAACTTGATATATTAATAGTTTAGAATTTAAAATTACTTTAAACTGAATTTAAAACAAAAAAGCATTTTTCTTAATTTATTTTGGGAAAGGAGACAATCTTTCCAGAGCCCCTTCCCACTGATCCACTCATTGATTGCGAGCTTGTTTGACGTTCTTCTGTTTCATTCGTTCATCTTCGGTTGTTTCCGTTTGTCCCAGAAGGCACCTGTTCGGAACCGGAATATAAAACGCAGAGTGACTTGTCAACTGAGTGTTTTGGGGCATAGCAACCACTAAGACATCATCTACAATGGTAAGAGTCACGCTGCAGGGTTTTATTACAATTTTCTAACTTTAATATGATGTCTGTAATGTTATTTTTATATATGCACGATAGGAAAGAAAATATACACGTATAAACCGTCACAATAGTGTGTGCATTTTTGTCATTTTCTCTCCGACTTGTTTTGGTTACTCTATCTGCGCATTTGGTTTATGAGGAAATAAGTTGTTTTTAGTTTCTAATTCTATTGTTATAACCCGTTCATATATTTTGAGGTTGAACAGCAAAATACGAAGATTCATTCCTTTATTTTAAAATACATTTATATGATAATAATGCTTTAGCCTTTAGTCTGAATCCTTGAGACGTTTAGTTTTAAATGAAACTATCTTACAACCACAGTAATCATTATTAATGTTGCTAACAGAATTTCGTGTTGTACTTAGTGGTATACTGAATTCTACAGGGATCAAAATAAACAATTCTTATCTTTACGAAGTCTTAACCAGGACAGTTATATTATATATTATTATTATATAGGCCTGTTTACTGTTAAGCAAAAATAAAATATTAGGACCTGTAATAAATTAATAATAATAATAATTACATTCTCAAGCGTGGCCAGGATATGGCAGGTGAGGCACTTGCCTCATCTGGAATTTCCACAGGTTTGTTTTATTTATTTTTCCCATGATACTGATCAATATTTATTATCCATATGGTTCAAGCTCCAAGTGTCTGGATTTGCCTCAGCATTTTTTCCTCTCTGGCTATGCCCTAGACATTATAAGTGCCAAGCAAAATCTAGTGGTTGTGAATCACAATCACATTGTGCAACGTTTTACCCACATGCAATTCCAAGTGTAACATTCATCTAAGCTTGATATCTGTTGACAAAATATGAGATATCTTAAACAAACAAAATCTTTTATCATTTCAATAAATGTGTGCACATTTTCAGGCTGAAGTTGAAGAAACCCTCAAGAGACTGCAGAGTCATAAAGGAGTAATGGGAATTATTGTCATCAATCAAGAAGGTATACCAAATGTATTTAACTTATTCTGTTATCTAGTGCAAAACAAATATATTTTCTTATTTGGGTAACTGATTGTTTGGTTTATGAATAAAACATTTATAGATAAATTTAAAGTTGTATTTTATTTAACCAAGGAGGAGGATGTAGCTCTGAGGTAGAGCATCCACTGTAGGTTCAATGGGTCATTGGATCAAACCCCATCAGTAGACTCATTACTATTAGGTGATTTCAGGATAGCACATACACAACTTTTGTTATACTAGTTGTGGACCACTTGGTGAAAAAATAAATAGCTCTACCTATTGAGATACTTCCTGCTGCTAAATTCCTTGCTTTATTATATAGCGTTTCAGATTTTATTTAAATATGGGGTTATCATACCTGCCAGTTAAACTGTATGTTAGGATTGTACTGTAACATTTATTTTCAATGTTTGGTTTCTGTTTACAGGAATTCCTATCCGTACGACATTAGATAACTCGACTACAGTACAGTGTGCCGGCCTTATACATCAGTTGACAGCAAAGGCTAAAAGTGTCATTAGAGACATTGACCCCCAAAATGACCTCACATTCTTGAGACTGAGATCTAAGAAACATGAAATAATGGTTGCACCAGGTAAGACTTTTTACTGTGTGTATTGTTTGCTGAGATAAAATATTGATCCGGACCACCTATCTTAAAAATTAATTTTCATTAAAAAAGAATATTTTATTTATGAAGTTGAAACTATTGTAGATTGATTTAGCACAGCTACATTTCTTTACATTCAGTTTTGTATTTTTGAAATATTTTAAGTTTAATAAAAGGTACATGTTATGGTATGGATAAAAAACCTCTTAAATAATTCTTTTAAATTAATTTATTCCTGTATCAAATTAGGTTTAAAATTAGCGTTAGCCTCAGTTTTTAAATAGTAGCGGCATCTGTGGAAAAGTAGAAAGAGTGAGAATAAACTGGATGAATATGTTTCCCCCATTCAAAGGGTGTGAGGTCAGATATATAAGGAATGTGCTGGAGAAAGGCCCTTGTTAGCAAAATACTGATTTTGAAGACCGTAGATTAAAAAAAAAGTTATGTAAACATACCTGAGCCAACAAGTTAGCTGTTCCATTTTTGTGATTGTTGTAATATATTGCATTTAAATACAATATAGGCAACCCTTGAAATTCAGATATTGTTTTACTGACACTTAAATTTTAGTTGCTAAACCTTTTTATTGTGGAACATTTTAAAGAAAATTAGCATACTACATAATACATTTATATTTTTGTGATGGTGGTACAAAGCTACTGCAAACCAATTTAAATGACAGCACATTTCGATGGTGCATTGTCAGTTTCTTACACTTTTAATCTTAAAATTGGTTTTTGTCATTATTCCATTCAGTAGGATAAAAATTGATACATCTCAAATAATACTAAAATATGTAGTTATAAATAAATTTTAATGTGTAGGTGGATGCAGTGTTTTACAGATACAGCAGGTGTGGAAGACCTTTTTCCACACCAGTTTTTTTTCCTATTATAATTACAGTATAACCTCGATTTATCGCCCCCCGATTTAACGCCAACCCCTCGTATCGCCAACTTTCTTCCAAGTACCATTGGTTTACTTTGTTAATTCCCTCTATTTAGCGCCACCCTCGCTATCCGCTATCCACCAAACATGTTTTTGAACAAAACGCATTTTATATGTTACAGTCCCCTCGATCGTATCGCCAATGCTTCAATTTGCTGTAATCAAGTGGCTCGACAGGAGTATATTGGCCTTAATTAAGCTCATCACGAGTTGTTACTTTTGTTATGTCAAATGATTGACAACACCACTGTGTTAGTTGTCATTGCAGTAATTCTGCAGTTCAAAGAAGTAGCGGTGCAAGACAAAAACTCACTCTGATGATTACGTGACAGTAATGTTTTGTGGTGCATCCTTGGCACCCTCACTTGACCACCAACTCGATATAAAGCCAAAATCACATTGGTACGACAGTAGGCGGTAAATCTAGGTTATACTGTATATCTTAACACAAATCCCCATTTGATTATAAAAAAAAATTAAAACTATCTTTTGAACCCATCACTTCAAATTTTCTGTAACAATACTTGGTACTCTTTAATGATAAATGTTTTTTGTTTGTTTTTCAGACAATGACTACATGTTGATTGTAATGCAGTCGAAGGACCAGGGAGCTTGAATACTCAATCTGTTATTTGAGGAGCGTTTATTGAACATTTATGAAAAAAATCATTCATTTATGCATTATCTGGGCTCTTGCTTATAAAACTTTTGTGTAATGTCAAGGCTGGAGCTTAAACAAATTTGAGACTAATCTATTTGTTATATTTCTAGCATTCTCTAAAGTTTTCTAAGCAAAGGCTCAGGTGTACATATACTTTACTCCTGTATGAAATATTGGTTCGGGAAATCTTATATTTATCAGTTTGTGTTTATTGAGTTGTCCATTGGAAATTTTATTTTAAGTCATGTATATAGTATTGTGGCAGTTGGATAGAGAAATTGTTCCTCACCATTGCAGCATGTATCATCGATGACTGTCAGCGTAATTCATACAGATATATGTTTCCTGCATTGTGACTGCTTTGGAAACCCTAAAATATTCAAGTTTTAAAAACTGAAGCTTGTACATTTATGTTTCTCCTTTTTGTTTACATATTAGTTTAAAATCTAACTATCAAGAAGTGTGTATTATAGGAAAAATACTAAGTATTATTATTAATAGAAATTTAAGAGAAAAAATTGATATCTATCAACTATTTAAACTAGCAAAACAAATTTACTTGGAAGCAACATTTTGTTGACAAATACTGTAAAATTCATTAAGAATAATTTTGTAATATCTCATATTTAAAAAAAAAGCTAATAACAAATATAGTAACTATGTTGTGGATAGTTTTGTTAAAATGTGACATCAGTGAAAGTATTATTTATTTGTTTATAAAATTTGTGTTACATGTTTCTCATTTTAAAGCTAAAAAGCAAATGTTATGATCTTAGTTTTGAGCTATTTGTCTAACTATTAAAAGTTGATCATTAATTGGCCTGTGTGCTTCATGCAGGTCAGGCTGTTCTAATGTATAATATGTTATGTTCATTAAATATACAATATGGAAAAGTAAATATGAAACATCTTACGCAATTTGTTGTTTTTATTTATAGCAACTAGTTTGTTTCTGTCTTGGTTTTTAATTATTTCATCACTACTGGTAGTGCGTATTAATTTATTAATCATCAGCTACTTGAGGATGAAAACAGACATGGCTTCTTCTGTGTTAAGTGAAGATTTGGCAATGTTAGATCAATAATCCAGATGTGATGACAAAATGTGACGTCTTCCAGAGATCCCCAGAATTTGATATTAAGGGGCCTGTCTTGTGTCCAAACTTTCTGACAGTTCTCTTCCAGGTGTGAGCGGTTTTGTAAGATATGTTCTGGCATTTGTTCTTCCGCACCACATTCACGTGGAGCCAATCTTTGTCAGGTGTTTTTTCAACCGGCAATGTCCAGTGTGAAGACAGTAAAATATAGTTTGTTCTTTTCTTAACTGGTTTATGCCGTCTTTGTCAGGAGTGTATTTATTGTTTCTGGTCTTCCAATCACACTTGAACTTTCTGCAGACGTGGCAAATCTGAAGAGCACCCCACTGCATGTTCAAATCAAATTACTTTTTTTTAAAGTAGCTTATTGGTTTTATAAGCATAATCAGAATAAAAACAGACAAAGCAGTTGCCTTACCTGTCTGAATGCTGGATACAACACTGGTTTTAAGAGGAATCCCATAGTATGTTTTTTGGTTAGCAGCAAGATCTTTTTTTTATGTATTTTACCATAGACATGATAGTTCACCGAATGGGTCCACCAAGTGAGGTTTGATTGTACTACTAAAACACCTTAGGTGAATGCTGTACTTACTGGACAAGACTATATATCGTGTAGACAACTACAACGTTAAAGTATTAACATGTTCATCTCATATACACTATTTATTTAGACATTCAGCTTTTCTTACACATTTCTGGATACGTGTGATTAATTCCATATTGAAATTCAAAAGACTTCTTTTAAAAAACCTGGTGAATTGCTGTGTAAAATGACTAAAATCATGTTAAATCAAAACATGCTCAAGCAGCCACCTGTCTAAAGAGATACAATTTTGTTTCTCCCTTTGGTGGCTGCTTAAAACAGGTTTGACTGTACTAAGAATAAAAGTTCCTATGCATTTTCATTTGAAATATTTAAAACAAAAAGATGCTGGTTCTTTTGTCATTGTGCATTCAACACGTGTCCATATGGTTTCAAAGAGGGACATCAAAATACATCAGACCACCATTAGCATGGACACAAAACTTTAAAAACAAATCCTGTGCAGGTCAGAAGAGTGGTCAAGTTAATATTAACATACTTTCGATCCATTGTTTCAGTACCCGATTTCTTGTTTTTCAACCCCTATTTCAGTATTTCTGCATCCTAAGGGATGTTACTCCATACAGATTCTGTTTAAGCTTGTCCAAGTAAAGCAATTTCACCTCAAACATTCTATGATAGAAAGGTTGGTTAAAGTTGGCTTTGGTAACCAAATTTCTATATGTGGCACATTAGGGCATTTGTTGTCATTTTAAATTTCAAGAAATATATTTTGCAATAAGTAGATGAAAATTAACAAAATTACTTTATTCCTTCCACCTTGGTTTCCTGTTTTTCATGAATGAAGTAACAATATGAAAAAAATAAATAAGATCAAGATTTTTATTTTATTTTAATAATACATTAAAATAAGTATCCAAATATCACAGACTATGTTACTTGAATTCAAGTAAATCTGACAAAGATAGTGCGACATACTTTACAACAGTATGATATACATGTATACTGTCACATTCAGTAGGAATGCAATTTGTGCTGACACATAATCTTAACAATATTATTACTTGACATCACATAAATCCTAATAAAATTATATTGGAAGGACAATGGCCTGGCTGAGAGATGCCAACTTTGCCAAGTGTCACATATATAACCCCTGCAATTAAGAAAATGTCCATGACAAAATAAATGCTGTGGAGAAATAGTGTAAAGTATACTTTATGTTAATAATAAGAAACAAAATTTTTTTAGAAATGTTTTAATACCACAGCAAAATATGCCGTAGAGAATGAAAAATTCCACGGCATTGCCAATTACCTCGGACAATTTCTGGGGTTACATATACATTCTTGTTAATTGAATCATATTCACTTGCTTGGCCAGAGAGGGCGCCATGGCCCCTATCCACACACTTTTTTCCCCTGCTACCTTTTATATTTGCCTGTTGTGCTATCCTATTAGTGCTTTAGATGCAGTTGGCTCCACCCTCATATAAACTCTCCCCATATAAAATTCTGGTTACAGCTATGATATTCCTAAATGGTCCACATCTTTACTAAACCAGGTTTTATCTCCACTCTTGTTACTGATATCCTTACCAAATGACACATTCTTGCAGTTCTTTACAGTTAATCATAATGTTAGCTGATATCTATATGCTCAAAAACCCATGCTCTGGTATCAGTATACAGACCCATATCCAAGGTTAGTGAACTATAGACTAAATCAGTGACCAGTATCCAAGCTGGCCAGAATACCAAATGTCTGATCCATTTCAAAGCTGAGTGACCTATATACCAAATGTTTCACCCATTTCAAAGCTGAATGACCTATATACTAAATGTTTCACCCATATCAAAGCTGAGTGACCTATATACCAAATGTTTCACCAATTTCAAAGCTGAGTGACCTATATACCAAATGTTACACCCATATCAAAGCTGAATGACATATAACAAATGTTTCACCAATTTCAAAGCTGAGTGACCTATATACTAAATGTTTCACCCATATCAAAGCTGAGTGACCTATATAACAAATGTTTCACCAATTTCAAAGCTGAGTGACCTATATACCAAATGTTTCACCCATATCAAAGCTGAGTGACCTATATAACAAATGTTTCACCAATTTCAAAGCTGGGTGACCTATATACCAACTGTTTCACCCATATCAAAGCTGAGTGACCCATAGAGTAAACATTTGACCAATATCCAACCTGAGTGACCTATATACCAAATGTTTGATCCATATCAAAACTGAGTGACCCATATCCAAGCTGTATGTCCTACATACCAAATGTTTGAACAATATCAAAGTTCAATATACTGAAAAAAATCCACTAAATAGCTTAAATATAAATTTAAAAACACTACATATAAAAAATGGTGGTGCATTAATTTTGACACAGTGTATTGATAAAATAACATTTAAAAAGTATAAATAATTCACAAAATAACATTTTAATTAAGGCCATTATAATATAATTTCTTAAAGAACACATGGACTGACTACTGACATCATAGGCCGCAAACGGCAATGATAAATATAAACATATTAAAAGTTAATAGATGTAATAAAACACTATTAATAACATTCTATCTAAAAAACTGATCAACAAGGCACACTGGACTAAATCAGCATGGTAACAACCTTTATGAAAAGGAATGACAAATATTATATTTTAAAAATGTCTCACTATATTTTACTAAGTATCTTATTAAAAGAAAAATTGTTCTATGTCTAGGGAGTGAATTAAAAACCTTTCAGAGTATATATGTCATAGTATTTTTAGAAGTTAAAAAACACGCATAACCACTATTAAAAGATGAAAAGGTTAATGTAGAACATAAAACCACAGGACAGTACTCTAAGCAAACTAATCATTGTCTACATCATCACGTGCAGCATCATTAGGGCCTCATGTTTTTCCTCCCCAGTGTCTCCAACTTCGCCTACAAAAAGCCCCCTACACCTCCCCAGTGTCTCCTTCTTCGCCTACCAAAAGCCCCCTACACCTCCCCAGTGTCTCCTTCTTCGCCTACCAAAAGCCCCCTACACCTCCCCAGTGTCTCCTACTTCACCTACCAAATCCCCCTACACCTCCCCAGCATCTCCTACTTTGCCTACCAAAAGACCCCTACACCTCCCCAGCATTTCCTACTTTGTCTACCAAAAGACCGCTAACCTCCCCAGCGTTTCCTACTTTGTCTACCAAAAGACTCCTACACCTCCCCAGCGTTTCCTACTTCATCTACCAAAAGACCGCTAACCTCCCCAGCGTTTCCTACTTTGTCTACCAAAAGACCCCTACACCTCCCCAGCTTCTCCTACTTCGCCTACCAAAAGACCTCCCCAAAGTCAAAATCCTCCTAAAGCTTTTGAGGTGGCTAATTTTCATTGATTTTTTTCTTTTATATTCTATTTTATTGGATACAAAGTTGAATATTTTCACAATGGCTAACATAAAACAAAAGGATGACTGCACACTTTCAAGAAGAAAACAACCAAACCTAGCAGCAGCTCATTAAATTATAAGCCACAAATCAATTTCCAAGCTAGAGTACTCTTGTTGGTTTATTTATGTTTGTGCTAATATCCAATTAAAGTTCAAGAATGCTGTCTTGGGCACACAGCTCAGCTTCCAACAGGTGCTGTTTGTCCGGGACAAAGGTTAGTGTTATTAGAAGACAAAACCTGCTGCTGCCATACTAATGTGGCAACTTTTATAGATAAGCAGCAAGGAATCTATTCCACAGACAGGATAACACATACCATAGCCTTTGTTAAATCAGTTGCGGACCACTGGTTGATTTAAGTGGTATACACTACCCACTGAGCTTTGCGGTGCACTCACTCTGAGTTGCAGCTGGTATCGAGTTTAAAAATGCCATGCCTCGACTGAGATTTAATCCCAGTACCTACCAATCAAGAGACTGATAGCTTGAGTACTCTGAAACACTGGAGTGCCTTACAATCACTGTTTCAGCACAAAACATATTTCTAGAGTGACCGATTTACTAGCACACAAGATAAACAAAACTGTTTAACAGATTATAACAAATGTAAAAAATTCAAAAGAAAACAACATATTCTTATTAACAAACAAAACAACAAATAACGAGGGTGTGAAGTAATGCTGAAAGGTCTAGTGGCCAATATCATGAACTGCGCAGAAGACCTGCTACAGCTTCACTAATGTGGCAACTTTTATCGAAAAGCAACAAGGGATCTTTTATAATGCACTATTCTACTATTCTTAACTGGTTTTAAGACATTGTTAACATGGGGCCATATTTACCAAGGAACCAGAGTTAAAATTAGAATTACATTAGATAAAAAAAAACGGTCCTCCTGATTTTGACTTAAATTCCACCATAAAACATCAACCATATTTATCAGTCTAAGACTGTTTATAAATATGGTTTAAGATTTTTTGTTGAATTGAAGTCATAATCATAGTAACGAAGTTGTTTTTATATCTGAGTTAAGTCCCTTGATAAATATGACCCCTGTGGTGACTGATTATCCCAAGCCCTGATAACACAATAAGTTACTGGAAGAAACATTTGGCTCACAAGAACTGGCACACCAGATAAATCATGTTAGTATATTTACAAATGACTTGTTCGGCCTTTCTGAATTCAGTGAAAACTATTATATAAATCCCACCAAATGAGAAAAATTAGACAAAATGGCCAACACAGAGCAGTATATGACTTGAATATAGGCACATTTGATTCTAGTGAATACGACACGTCTATAAAACTTCTATAGACACTGCTTGGGATTCCAGACATGTGTATATTTAGAATTAGTAAACACTATATGAAGCAAGAAATACATAATTAATTTTGACAATATGGGCTTGATGACCCACCATGAAAGTTGTAAATTTTATACAATTTTATGATAACTTAGAGACATATATTTTCAATACAATAAAACTCACTAACAATATTTTAAAAATTGGAATTTTAAAACTTACAAATAATATCACAATTTTTGATATTTCATAATTTGGTAAAATATTTATCTTTCACATCGTCAATAGTCTGATCTAATAATATTACAGCTTTTATTCATTAATTTTGTTTTTTGTTGGGGGTGGGAAAATCAGACTATAATTCCACATCGTTGATAACTTCATCCTTGATAAATGATTAACAGTTGGTAAGATGGATTACATATTCTACTTCACAAAGGATGCCATCTGTAGTAAACATACTAGTAGTTAGTGAGGTGGATCTTTCATTCCACATCATCTATGGTAAATAAGTTAAAGCTGACAAGTTGATTAATTATTCCACATCAATGAGAACTTCATCTGTGAGTCCATTAATCTCGGCTATACGATCGATGTTAGATAGATAGACAGGCATGTCATTCATGAAATGAGGTATTTTTGTTTCCTCCAGCTCGGCTAGCTTCATGAGCATGGGCACATCCTCGTAGGCTATCTTTCCCAGTCGTATAAGCAAGCCGAAATCTAACTCACGGCGTCGCTTCAGAATCTGTAGAGCTCCATCAAGATACACTTGGTCCTTACAAAAAGCACCTGAAATCAAAACAAGAATTCTGATTATTAATAACTTTTAGAACAAAAATTGTCCATAAAGAAAGGATTGCTTGTTTAACAGAGCCTCAGAACATTGTTTATTCAGTGGCTGTTAGGTGTCAAACATATAGTGTTTTGCAATTCATGGACTTAAGATGAAATATAGAGGCTGCTCTTTCCGATTAACAGCAAGGTATCTTTTCCACAGACGTGGACCCATATGCAGTTTGGGCTCTTTTCCATTCCAACCAGTGGTCCACAACTGGTTTTCAAAGGCCGGGGTATGTGCTGTCCTGTCTATGGGACTGTTCATATAAAATACCCCTTTCTGCTAATCGGAAAGAGTAGCCAATATGGCGGCAGCGGGTTTCCTCCAAATACATATGTCAGAATGACCATATGATTACGTCCAATAGCCACTGATAAGATTAAAAATCAATGTGCTCTAGAGATGTCATAAAATAAAACAATCTTTACTTTACTTTTCCACAGACAGGACAACAAATACCAATGACTTACACCAGTTGTGGACCGCTGTCAAAACAGCCTTAGATTCAGGACTAAATAGCTAGTAGACATTTGCTAAACTAGTTCTTATCCTTCATGTAAAAAATCCAACAAGGACATCAGATACCCGGGAAATTGTTATAAAGCACCAGTAAAGCTAGCCACTCCTTATTGTTTGAAGATGTATACTGGGAACAATATTTCAATATGTGAGGTTACCAAAAGTAGATTCATTTCAATTGGGCAGGGTGGGGTGGGGTCCTATGCAATTAATTATTAAGGATTAACCACAAAACACACCCTAAATTTTGCATTCGATATTTGAATAATTTTAGGATTTTTTCTTTTAGTATTAAAAATTGATAGATAATAAAAATGAAATTTATAATTTAAAATATCTTTCCAAACATGCTAATATTTGTCAGTATGTAAAACAAAATTACTGTAATCAACCAGCGATCAATTTGTCAGATACAAAAAGGACTACATACTTGTATGCACGATACACAAATGAAATAATCATTCATACAATTTTAATACACCTGATACCTTTAATTTTTTAGGCTCAAGAAACAATATAATTTGCACATAATACCTGGAAGTGACGTGTCCGACTGTCCGCGTTTTGCTCGGAGACAATAATCCCACCTAACAACAGGGTCATGGACAAACCGGCCGACGTCTTGAAAGAGTTCTTTGAATGACATCTGTGATGCTTTGTATGTTGTGTAGTACAGGAGAGCTGCCCGCCACAGACACGGGTCTGTACGAAAGAGCACGCTGTGCAGCGTGGCCAGGCCTTCCTCGGTTGGGTTCAATCCTTGAAGGCCAAGTTCTTTCCGAATTTTCCAGTTGTTCCATGGCTGGTATCTGTTGTTTATGCTCCTCACATAGTGAGTACCTGAAACACAGAAATAAATCAAGGTTACAAAAGAGCTCTCCAAATCCAATTGTCCTCAGTCTCATTTACAGACCTGCCTACCCATAAAAAGCCCTTTCAGGAACCTAGGGCCCATAAACATGATTTCTCAGGAAATCTAAAGGTTCTGTCAAGAATGCATCAAATGTGACAACTGAATTTTAGTTTTTAAGATGTTGAATGATCAGTTAACAGTAGACATACCTATTTCGTGTCTCAACAGACCCTCTGCCCATTGCTCTCGGAGATTGACGATCCTTACATTCAGCACCGGCCGACCTTTATTTCTTGTCATGGAGCCACGTGAGATCAAATCCTCACTGAGATTGAGACAAACCTCCTCCTCCAAACCCTCCACTTTGAGGTAACGTTGAACCAACATCCAGATCTGTGACCGTGATAGAATCTTTCCTCCCGTCTGCTCCTCGAACTCCTCGTAACAGCCGTATCGATCTATAGCCTTCTCCATTATCAACATGGCCTGAAAGTAAAATGAACTGCTGTCCTTGAAATTCAAACAATTTAACATCAGATAAAGAACTTTCACATTTGCAGTTGTTATCTTGGTGTATTTTCTGGTTTCAGTGGCCACCCAGAGCAATAACTGTAGTGCCCTTCAGATAATAATTTCAGGGTTCCCCACCTAAAATACATGCTTCTCTAAGGAATTACAAATGTGGTCCACAATATTTTTATCAAAGGTTTTGGTTTGTGCTAACATGTCTGTGGGATAGTACATATGAAAGATCCCTTTTCTGCTTATAAGCAAGAGTAGCCACTTTAGTGTGGCAGTAGTGGATTTTGTCTCTTCTATTAACACAAACATGTGTTCTGGACTGACATATTGGTAAGCTGAGGTGTGTGCAATTCTATTCGAACCTAAATTGTATATAAGCATAAAAATAAGTACAGCTAATTACAAATGTACATTGTAGCTAATCCAGTATCTATTAAAACTTTAGTCTTTTAAAGAAAAGAACAAAATAAATTTTAATAAGGTAATAAAATTCTTTCACAGACGGAATGGTCCTGTTTATTTTGTTTTTGTACCTGCTCCTTTTAAGTGTTTAATACACATTAAACAAGTTGCCATTTATTATAAAATTTATTTCACAAGTGAAATAATTTTTCTTTGTCACAAGCTTTAGTAAGTTACAAAGGAAAATTATTTCATGAGGGACATAAATTTGATAATAAAAGGTAACAAGTTTGATATTCTATTTATTACACAAGACGATTTTAATCATTCTACTCTTTAAACTTTCTAATTGCACGACATTTTAGAGAAATGCTATCCTGTAATGTTATGGATGATGTTACATAGTTCTTTTCCTTGTTTTTAGTGACATCATTTGCACTTTTACAAATTATAATGATGTCATATTTAGTATAGGCAAACTTAATGGTTATAACAGAGACCCAATGAAAAGGGTGGTTACACCAAGGTGAAAATAACAAACATTATGAAACCCATTACGAGTGCCCACTGGAGTAATAAAATTAATATGAAATGATCTGAATTGAACTGAATTACCTGTTTGAGATATTTGTCAGAAGGATTTGAGAAGCATTCTAGTATTTCTGTGTCTGCCGGACACCGGTATATGAACAACGGATTGTAGTTGTAGTTAGCCCTCATGAATCTTTCCTTCTCACCTTTGTCGTTTTCTGGTTTTATTGCTGCAAGTAGTGGCATCTTTTTTCTTCTTTCATTTATTGGAACAACTGGTGGGACAATAATCTGCCTTGGTGAAGGAGTAGCCAAAAGTTTATTCCTTAAACTATACAAGTATGAAACATCTTTATCTTTATCTTTTTCAACCAAAATTCCTGGCAGTTTAGATTTTGTGTAATTAAAGCGTTCTTGATTTTTCACTGAGTCATGTGTTGAAATACACGTAGCAGACATCTGCCGAATAAATTTTTTCGCTGGTTGTGCATGATTTTTAGACGTTTGTAAAGTGAGAGAATTTCTCTTTTTCAGAACTTTTTTCCTTTTTCGTTTCTGACCCTTGTTTTTGACCGATGTCCTGTCAACAAAAGTAACTGATAGAAGGGACATGTCAGGAGCATCCTGAAGTTTTAGGGATTTTAATGGCATGTACAGATCCCTGAAGTCATCAACTGGTAGATCAGCTGTTTTCAGTCTGCATGCTGTTTTGTTGGACATGCCAGAAAACCTAGCATCTATTCACCGACCGCAATGTAGTTGAGTAACGGTGCATCTTGATGAATAAGAAATCATTCATCAGAAACCATCAACATTCACTCAAGATATTTCAAACATAGTTGCACGTTAACAGCCTCGTCTGCAGAAGAAAAGAAAAAGAGTTATCTTTAAGAAATATAAAACATATCCAATAATTTTTGAGGTTTTTTCGTTTGTTTACTGACACCACTAGAGCACATAGATTTATTAATCATTGACTATTGAATGTCAAACATTTCTTTATTTCGACATGTAGTCAGAATAAGCCAGCCTCCAATGGGTTTTGAACCACTGTCATCAGCTTGTGAGTCTGACATTCTACTGTTATACCACCAAGCCTCACATAATGGTTTCAATGAGAATGTTGTTCTCACAGCATTTTATTTCTGAAATTTGAATTTATTTTGCTGGCTCTGACCATGGAAAATTTAGTAATTTCACTGGGAATTTTCAGTTTCATTTTAAAAACATTAAGAAACACATCAGAGTAATAAAGCCAGTGGCTGATCTAGGGGGGGGCATTGGGCCCAGTCCACCCCCATAAATTTGGCAATTAAATAAAATTAAAAAAATTGAAATTTTATTTTTAACATTAAAAAATCTGAGGAATCAGCCTATTATTGGCTTTTCTGGATCCGCCTTTGAAAACATTAATACTACATGTATTTTAACCAAATTAATATATCTGTTTATATAAGGTATAAAGTGCGGTATCCATTTGTAAATACATTAATGCTTATTTCCATCTTGTTGTAGGCATGCCAGAACAAGGACAGACATTAGGCTAATGCTCTCGATCCAGGCAAGTAGAAATTTCGGGGGACGAGTACAATTTAAAGGATGCTTGTCCTCTGGACCAGTAAATATTTTGTTTACAAAAACATACTGATGTACATTATACAGTCAAAGATATTCTACCTACATATACACATAGGTTACGTGTGTTTCTTGAATATATTTCTGGCAACAGTTTGTTGTTTTATGATGGGCTACAACTGAATGTTGCACATCTGTCAGTCACATTGTTCCAACTGGTACCAGTGGAGAACCAGTGATATTTTGTGGGGCTTAGTACATTTTTAAGTATTACTAGTTCCTAGAAGCGTGGAAATATTTCTTAATTTCTACCCTTGCTGAAAATATGTCAAAACATTTATCTTTGTAACAGTGACTGTTCATGTTCGTGGGTTTTAAATATATAAGCTATAAAAATGTTAATTGACAGTTTTAGTAGATTTTGTTTCTTTTCTATTATTTGACACACCACTGGTAAATCCAGAGGGTTACAAGGGTATCTGTATATCCCCCCACCCCTACATTGACTTATGCCACCACCAATTCTAATTATTTCCCACTCTTAATTTGTTGTAACTTACTTTAGACCCTTTCAAACTTTAAAAAAATTATGAAAACTGATATTTACAAAGGAATTTTATTTTTTTCAATTAAGCATTTGTGTTTTATTTATTTTTATTATTTTATTGCGATGACTTCGCGGCGTTTTGTGATGTTTGGCGGACCCAAACGGTTAAATTAGTTTTTCTTCTAATAACAATTTTCTAAGGAAGTTACACTAAATTTTTTTTATTAAAAACATTGCATTAATTTTGACTTGGCTATACTGTACCATTTTAAAGACAATTTTCATCATAAACAGACAATAATCACGTTCAAAATCTGCATAGCAACAATAAATAAAAACTGTAACCTATCGTTAGACTGTTTCCTTCTTTTGTTGAAATTGTAGTAGATGAAACGAAACACATCAAAGGCCCAGTCTATGAAGGTATTCTCGATAGTTTCTATGACTCATCGGCCAATTTACGGAATATACCGAAGTGTTCCAGATTTGAGTCTCGTTTAACAGGAATTTAAAAGAGATACTTGACAATCGATATTCAAAATGGAAGACGAATGGGAGGAAGTGAGTTGTAAAACTCAAACATTAAACAATTATTACAAATTAGTAAAAAAATACGTACCAAAACTCTGTAGCATCTCTTTCTTATGAAAGAAAGAAAATGTATTTACATAACACCTTATTAGGCAGAGTAAAATACACCACAGTCACCGTATAATAAGTTATAATAACTATAGTCTGTTTACGCAATTTGGAACATGGATTTTTGTCGTTTACTTTAGTTTGCGTGAACCTAGGCGAAAAAGGACTAGAGTTTTGGAAATAGCAAAAAATTCCTATGTTCCAATTATTTTCATTACTTTATTAAATAATAATTAAAAATATTCCTCATTACCTCGTATATTAAAATCAGAAAAATTGCATTGTTAATAACACTTGGCGGACGACAGCATTACAAAGAAAGGTAACTGTCCATTTTAGCATTCGGAACATCTTGGCCATTTCCGGTAATATACGTATCTCTTATCGTTTTTGCTTTAATAAATAATTTTTAGCATTGATATTAATTTATGATAAACATATTTATAAATTAATAATCA
>JAULBS010093453.1:0-17067 GCA_032355785.1 Symmetromphalus regularis | reverse complement strand
AGTTTATGCCATGTGGTATATTTAAAATGTATGAGTTTATGCCATGTGGTATATTTAAAATGTATGAGTTTATGCCATGTGGTATATTTAAAATGTATGAGTTTATGCCATGTGGTATATTTAAAATGTATGAGTTTATGCCATGTGGTATATTTAAAATGTATGAGTTTATGCCAATGCATGTCATCTCCACCCCATCCCCCGTCCCTCACTACACTCCGTTCCCATTGCCCTGATAACGGGCTTGACTGTTTTAACGTCTTAATTGCGGTTACATTGCTAGTGTAAAGCATCACGTGATTGATAAATGTGATATAATTGTATAATAATTACTTTTAAAATACGTTTTGCAATGTCTTATTATATTTATTATTTTACAATAAATGGGAAATATATTTTCATTTGAGTCATATTTTAAATAATTATGTTGATATAAATACATACATACATACATACATACATACATACTATTTCGTTACTTTTTCAATTATTATTTAAAAAAATATATAACTGGAAAATATATAGAAATTAATCGATCCATGCAAGTAGGTAGGTATTTTTGTTGCTTATATCCAATTAAAGATCAATCACGCTGTCCTGGGCACACACCTCAGCTTCCTGTGCTGGTACAAGCTTAGGTCAAACAAAATTATAACCTTCGTTCAAGTCACATGGATAATGAAAATTAGGATAGGTAAGTAGGCATAACATTTTTATTTTTTTCTGAAGGTTAATTTTTGAATTGTTCCTGGGACAAATGTGGGCGCGTTACTGTCAATGATCTTCCATGGTTGACGATGTTTACGAGATGCACGGCAATTCTTTTCTTTTCGGGAATCCATAGCTGAAGTAAAGCCTTGGTTATAAAGTAGGATACATATCTTAGAATTAGACCAACAGCTCCAAAGTTTAATTATTATTATTTTTTAACTTTTTTCTATACCACTGCATGCGAACTAATAAAAATATATAATATTTTGACCATGACCTTCATTAGAAAACAACCGGCTATAGTTTGCTTATATATGCATACAGGTTTTTAACTTTGTATTTTGTTTGGTGGCATCAGTCGGATGGGTTATTAAAACAAATTTGAGCATCCAAAAACGATCCTAAATGAATCACATTTAATGGTAGGCCTATCATATTGTAATTTTAAAACAATTATTTCAAACTACATATGGTGTGAGGTAGGAGTGGTGGTAATCGATCCATTTTTAATGCATTATATGATGTTATTTGGTATTATCTAGATATTTGTTTCAATCATTATGGAGCAAGATTAATGTTATTGAGTTTTGATTATAAAAGCCACTGTCCTCAGATTCCTGGCCTTATCTCTGAGGAATAACCTGAACACAAATACATCTGACGACGTTTTAACAACTGTCTTAGATTAAACTTCTAGCGTTGCAATTTTTAGAATGTAATAAATTGCAACAATAAGGTCTCATACTATACATGATCGACTCTCGTAAAATTCGCCTTATTAATTTTATATGATCACTTGAAACTTTTTAATACTTGTCCTATTCATCAAATTCATCTCGTCCACCGATTAGATTCATCTTCAATACTTTGTAATTTTGTTTTATTCCCCCTCCATTAGCATTAGGACAGTTTCATCTGTTGATCCACATTTTGGTATGGGATGCCTGAACAAAATTTTTGGCTATGCAGACTATGGGTTTGCCGACCACATTGTTGGTACTACCTGTTCAACGATTTTTTTAAATATCAGACATGTCCTGTCTACACACTATTGCCAAACATCCCTTGCAAACATAGATCATGTTATCATAACTTTTATTTCTATTATTATGCTAGGCCATCATGTCAATTAAAAAAAAAATATTTTTTCATTGAATAAACCACTGCTCGTGTCCACCATGGAGATGATGTCAACCATGCGACTGGAACTCTTCAGTTTTAAGTGGAACATAAATGTACTTAGCAAGAATATCACCTCTGATTTCTTAGTGTGAAACTTTGCTTTGAACTAATTGTGGCACCTGATGTTCTTCCCTTAGCATACCATATCGCACTTAGTCCTTGATGGCTACTGGGCATAATGGCACATTTGTTCCTCAAATATTCAATGATAGATATAAGGCTGGTTACAGATTTTACTTACACATGAACACATTCAGTCTCTCCTTTTTTTTTATTGTTGCGTAACTGTGCCATAAGATTAAGAGTTCTAGATGATTAGTCGAAACGCCGTCTTCGAGGTAAAATATATATTTACATAACTTTCATAATCTGTTCTCAAAACAGCCACCATTTGTTCACAAAATATATATTCCTAAAAATCTAATTACTTTGAGAACTTGTCAGATGTTCATCATTTCTTTTGAATCTATCCCACTGCTGTCATCAAATAAAATGCAAAATTAACAAACCTTCATACATCATAAATAGAAAACGTACCATCTATTGTGTCTTGATAAAAAGACATGATAAAATTAATTACATTATAAATATCAGTTCGTTTTCAGTGAGGGGGGAAAGTGAAATTTGAAATTAAATTCAGAATATACAAAACATTCTTTAAACTGGTACATCTTATAAATCATAAATACATGTGAGAAATGGATTTCTCGACCTCATAAACCTATAATTAAAATTAAACGTATTACAAAGTTTATTTGTATACAATTAAGTTCTAAACAGATATTAGGTTTGCCTTATTAAATATTCAAAATGGCAGCTATTTAGGCCATTTTATCCATTTCTCAGTACCATCAGATTTTTATTTTGTGATATAGGGCATACATAAGATAACTGACTAGGTGGTTTGCTTTCATTACCAAATTTCTATTCGACATTTTTTTTTCTTGATACTTGCTATAGAAAAAAGTAAACTACTATCTTGCTAATTATATATATTCAAAATGGCGGCTCTGGTGGTGACCTGAGCAGGTTGTTAAAGTGCCATCAAATATTGTTTTGCTTATTAGGTGTTTCTTCAAACATTACAACAGGTTTTTTTGCTTTCATCAATAAATTCCCACGAAAATATACTTGCTTCCTAGCTAATAGAAAAAAGTTAATTTTTACATTAAATTCAGCATATACTAAATGGTATCTCTTAAACAGTGCATGAAAGGACTAAATAAATGTGAGAAATGGATTTCTCGACCTTATAAACTTATAATTACACATATTACAACGTTAGTTAGATAAAATTAACAATTGTGGACTAATATTAGATTTACCACATTAAATATTAAAAATGGCGGCTCTTGTGACCATCAGAGCAATTTCTCAGAGTGCCATCAAAGGATTTTTTTTTGTAAGATATGATATACCCAAGATATTTAAATAGGTGGTTTGCTTTCATCACAAAATTCCCACGGGACCATGTTTTTTCGACACTGACTATTATGTGCATTCTCAAATATATACCACAAGTGCTTAGTTAAGTGCTTAAACATGAGTACAATTTTACTGCTGATTAAAAATGATTTCCTAGCTCTAACTGTTAGTTAAATATGCCCAAATCCAGATATAAAGTCAAAGCAGCCCTGACCTGTAGTTAAATGCCTAAACATTGGGTGAATATAGTGGTCATAGGTCAGTTTTCCGGTTTTCATTCCATGGATTGCTGTTTCACCATGGATTGCTGTTCACCATGGATTGCTGTTTCACCATAGATTGCTGTTTCACGTTTTCATTCCATGGATTGCTCTTTCACGTTTTCATTCCATGGATTGCTGTTTGTATACAATAATAGGTCAACATAATGCTAATAGTAATACAGTTTTCAGATTTTCATTCCATAGATTAATGTTTCACATTTTCATTCTAGGGATTATTGTTTGTATATAGTTATAGATCATCATAATGCTAATACAGTTTTCAAGTTTTCATTCCAGTGATTACTGTTTCACATTTTCTTTCCAGGGATTATTGTTTGTATATAGTTATAGATCATCATAATGCTAATACAGTTTTCATTCCAAGGATTACTGTTCCAAGTTTTCATTCTGGGGTTAGTTTCAAGTTTTCATTCCAGGGATTACTGTTTCAAGTTTTCATTCCAGGTATTACTGTTTCAAGTTTTCATTCCGGGGTTAGTTTCAAGTTTTCATTCCAGGGATTACTGTACCAAGTTTTCATTCCAGGTATTACTGTTTCAAGTTTTCATTCCAGGTATTACTGTTTCACGTTTTCATTCCGGGGTTAGTTTCACGTTTTCATTCCAGGTATTACTGTTTCACGTTTTCATTCCGGGGTTAGTTTCAAGTTTTCATTCCAGGGATTACTGTTCCAAGTTTTCATTCCGGGGTTAGTTTCATGTTTTCATTGCAGGTATTACTGTTTCACGTTTTCATTCCAGGGTTAGTTTCAAGTTTTCATTCCAGGGATTACTGTTTCATGTTTTCATTCCAGGTATTACTGTTTCAAGTTTTCATTCCGGGGTTAGTTTCAAGTTTTCATTCCAGGGATTACTGTTTCACGTTTTCATTCCAGGGTTAGTTTCACGTTTTCATTCAAGGTATTACTGTTTCAAGTTTTCATTCCAGGGATTACTGTTTCAAGTTTTCGTTCCAGGTATTACTGTTTCAAGTTTTCATTCCAGGGATTACTATTTCATGTTTTCATTCCAGGTATTACTGTTTCAAGTTTTCATTCCGGGGTTAGTTTCAAGTTTTCATTCCAAGGATTACTGTTTCAAGTTTTCATTCCAGGTATTACTATTTCAAGTTTTCATTCCAGGGATTACTATTTCAAGTTTTTGTTCCAGGTATTACTATTTCAAGTTTTCGTTCCAGGTATTACTATTTCAAGTTTTTGTTCCAGGTATTACTATTTCAAGTTTTCATTCCCGGTATTACTATTTCAAGTTTTCATTCCCGGTATTACTATTTCAAGTTTTCATTCCAGGGATTACTGTTTCAAGTTTTCATTCCCGGTATTACTATTTCAAGTTTTCATTCCAAGGATTACTGTTTCTAGTTTTCGTTCCAGGTATTACTGTTTCAAGTTTTCATTCCAGGGATTACTGTTTGTATATAATAATAGCTCATCATAATTCTAATAAACTTTGTGATTTTTACGTTAGGTGCTGGTTATAATTTGGTGGTAGTGAAGAACATACGATGTGTGGTTGGATCTGTAACAAAGGCAATCCACAACATCATACCAACTGCCAGACTGGAGAGTGACATCAACGTAGAACTCACCTACTTGCTACCTGACGACCAGTCCAGCAAGTTTGCAACATTGTTCAACATGATTGACGAGAGAAAAGAAGAGCTGGGGATCGAAAGTTTTGGTGCTACAGCCTCTACAATGGATGAAGTGTTTTTAAAGTAAGTAGGTGGATTTGTTGAAGGTAGTTTTGCTAACAGTGGGGGGACATTTTTCTGAAGTATGTACATGGATTTGTTGAAGGAAGTTTGGGTGATAATGGATGAAGTGTTTTTATAGTAAGTATGTGGATTTGTTGAAGGTAGGTTTGATGACAATTTCTGAAGTAAGTACATGGAATTGTTGAATGTAGTTTTTTGTAACAATGAGGGAGTGTTTCTGTTACTATAGCAGGTGACAATTGGGAAGTGTTTCTGTTACTAGGGCACGTAACAATGACGGAGTGTTTCTGTTATTATGACAGGTGACAATGGAGGAGTGTTCCTGTTACTATGGCAGGTGACAATGGAGGAGTGTTATTTTTTATGTTTTTATTTATTTACTTAATGAACACCCAGCTCGAAAGTAAACGTTGCCTAGTGGGAGTCACAGTATGGTTACATCAAGGTGTTTTTTTTCTATCTAACGTATATACAATGTTCCTAACATACAAATAATGGGGGATTGTATCACTAACTATGGCAAAATGATGATAATTTCAAGAAAATGAGTATAATGCTTAATATATTTATATGTTTTGCGATGGCAGTACATTGCTGTCAAGGAAACCTGGTTTAAGATAGCGTTTATGGTGGCATTGCCAATTGCTCAATTTTTTTGCAAATTATGTATATTTCCTTTTAGAGTAAGTATGGAAGAAGATAATTACAGTGAGGTGCCAAAACGAAGCAAGCAATTGGAACATACTGTATCCTGCCCTCCCAGGAGAAGACGACAATCAGATAGTACAAAGAAGGATAAGTTCATCGGTAATTTAACCATATACATTATACCAGCTCAAAGTCATTGGTAATTTAAACATATACGTTATACAAGCTCAAAGTCATTGGTAATTTAAACAGATACGTTATACAAGCTCAAAGTAATTGGTAATTTAAACATATACATTATACAAGCAGAAAGTCATTGGTAATTTAAACATATATGTTATACAAGCTCAAAGTCATTGGTAATTTAAACATATATGTTATACAAGCTCAAAGTCATTGGTAATTTAAACATATACGTTATACAAGAAGAAAGTCATTGGTAATTTAAACATATATGTTATACCAGCTCAAAGTCATTGGTAATTTAAACATATATGTTATACAAGCAGAAAGTCATTGGTAATTTAAACATATATGTTATACAAGCTCAAAGTCATTGGTAATTTAAACAGATACGTTATACAAGCAGAAAGTCATTGGTAATTTAAACATATACGTTATACAAGCAGAAAGTCATTGGTAATTTAAACATATATCTTATACAAGCTCAAAGTCATTGGTAATTTAAACATATACGTTATACAAGCTCAAAGTCTTTGGTAATTTAAACATATATGTTATACCAGCTCAAAGTCATTAGTAATTTAAACATATACGTTATACAAGCAGAAAGTCATTGGTAATTTAAACAGATACGTTATACCAGCTTAGAGTCGTTGGTAATTGAAACATATACGTTATACAAGCAGAAAGTCCTTGGTAATTTAAACATATATGTTATACAAGCTCAAAGTCTTTGGTAATTTAAACATATATGTTATACAAGCTCAAAGTCGTTGGTAATTTAAACAGATATGTTATACCAGCTCAAAGTCGTTGGTAATTGAAACATATACGTTATACAAGCTCAAAGTCATTGGTAATTTAAACAGATACGTTATACGAGTTCAGAGTCACTGGTAATTTCGTTATACAAGGTCAAAGTCCTTGTTAATTTAAACAGATACATCATTCAACCTCAAAGTCATTGGTAATTTAAACATATATCTTATACCAGCTCAAAGTCCTTGGTAATTTAAACATATATGTTATACCAGCTCAAAGTCATTGGTAATTTAAACATATACGTTATACAAGCTCAAAGTCATTGGTAATTTAAGCAGATACGTTATACCAGCTCAGAGTCGTTGGTAATTGAAACAGATAGTTATACAAGCAGAAAGTCATTGGTAATTTAAACAGATACGATATATAAGCAGAAAGTCATTGGTAATTTAAACAGATACATTATACAAGCAGAAAGTCATTGGTAATTTAAACAGATACGTTATACCAGCTCAAAGTCGTTGGTAATTGAAACAGATAGTTATATCAGTTCAAAGTCATTGGTAATTTAAGCAGATACGTTATACCAGCTCAAAGTCATTGGTAATTTAAACAGATAGTTATATCAGTTCAAAGTCGTTGGTAATTGAAACAGATAGTTATATCAGTTCAAAGTCATTGGTAATTTAAACAGATAGTTATACCAGCTCAAAGTCGTTGGTAATTGAAACAGATAGTTATATCAGCTCAAAGTCGTTGGTAATTGAAACAGATAGTTATATCAGTTCAAAGTCATTGGTAATTTAAACAGATACATGATTCAACCTCAAAGTCATTGGTAATTTAAACATATATGTTATACCAGCTCAAAGTCATTGGTAATTTAAACATATACGTTATACCAGCTCAGAGTCGTTGGTAATTGAAACAGATAGTTATATCAGTTCAAAGTCATTGGTAATTTTGTTATACAAGGTCAAAGTCATTGGTAATTTAAACAGATACATCATTCAACCTCAAAGTCATTGGTAATTTAAACATAAACATTATACAAGCAGAAAGTCATTGGTAATTTAAACAGATACGTTATACCAGCTCAAAGTCTTTGGTAATTTAAACATATACGTTATACAAGCAGAAAGTCATTGGTAATTTAAACATATACATTATACAAGCAGAAAGTCATTGGTAATTTAAACATATACGTTATACCAGCTCAAAATCATTGGTAATTTAAACATATACGTTATACAAGCTCAAAGTCATTGCTAATTTAAACAGATACATTATTCAACCTCAAAGTCATTGGTAAAGGGGTCCAATATGTCCCGAGAAATGTGAAAAAATCTAATCTACTGTATCTTGGTGTATATTATGCTTTTTTGTTGTGTAGCAGCTAAGTGACTAAAAAGTGTTCTTTTAGTCATTAGTACAATATTGGAATCTATGTTTGATATTCGCATTACATTTGTATACAATTTCCGTCAAATTATGACGTTCACATCACAAAATGCATGTATGTCAAAAGGCATCCATGTAGTAATACTACCTGGAAATAAGTGCTCGGTCACGGACATTGTCTGGTACAAAGTTGTCATTTGTCAAGCTTTGACAGTCACAAATTTAATATTAGCGGTCATTCTGTCCGACACAAAATCAGTTTGAAGCTGTACGTTTAAAATGTATATTTTGAGGAGTTTCAAGATCATACACGTGCTTACAGATGCCTAGCGGTAACTGAACAGTCGCTACTACATTTACTGAGCAGACCCGATCAAGACCGATGACTATAAATAATACTTTGAACCTGAATCCGTAATGGGCCGACTTATTCCGAATGACCTAAATTACCTGCGAATGACCTAAATAACCGGCAACATTAGCGTTGATAGTGGACTGCAAGCTGACTTATTTCGTCGTGGCAGGTTACATATGAGTGATACCCCATGCATAAATAAGTTAGTATTTATGACAGATAAAAGAAAACCCACACTGTGGTATATTTTACTGGTGATTAAAAAATAGATTCCCCGGGACTCTTTATTGTGAAAACAACACTCTGATATATTTTACTGGTGATTAAAAAATAGATTCCCCGGGACTCTTTATTGTGAAAACAACACTGATATATTTTACTGGTGATCAAAAAATAGATTCCCCGGGACTCTTTATTGTGAAAACAACACTCTGATATATTTTACTGGTGATCAAAAAATAGAGACACAATGGAACCTTTTATTGTGAAAACTGCCTCATCAAGATATTCTCTAACTGTTGGTATTAAAGGCATAGTCTCACGGACCCTTGGCCTAATTAATATCTAAATGAAGAATTAATTGTAAATATTAACAGTTGATTTGTCCATAGAAATACTTCATTCAGCTACTTACATAACCGTCGCATCGCGCTTATAATCAATTTAAAAAAAATAATAATGAATTATGCTCACGGATAAATAAATCAAAAAAAAAAAACGTCTTTTTTTCCGTTGAAGGTGTGACGTAAATATTTTGAGTCACGTGACTCATTAACCATTAACCGTTATTTTAAAACTTCTGATCTTTTTCTCTTTTTTTTCAGAATTAAACACGATCAACACAAAACGTGGAGCAAAGAGACATTATTCTCAATTCAAGGCTCTGTTTATCAAAAAGGCAATTCACTCTCTGAGGAACACGCGTATGTTTATAGTTCAAACCTTCGTGCCTACTATATACATAATATTAGCATTGCTGCTACCTAATATGCATAGTAAAGATCACTCTATGGAAGAACTTCGTTTGATGGATCTCTCAAGACTTGAAGAGACAGTTGTACCATACACAGATGGTCTGTTTCGTTCCAACAGAACAGCCTTGTTGGCTAGACACTACGTTCGACTGGTGAGCCAGCATCAGAAAGTTGAACGAATAGACAGGAACGTGTATAGGAACGTATCACAGTATTTCGCCAAGCTCAATGACTCATTTGATAGGTCCTTTGTGATCGGTGCCCAGTTTGAGTCATTGGGTAATGGATCTGCTTACGCTGTTGGATTTTATAATGGAGTAAAGCCAAAGAGTTCGATTATTTCCCTAGCTTATGTTATCAACAGCATTGTCTCACTGACAGTTAGTGGCAACCATACAATTTCAATAGAAAATACGGTATCTGCAGGACCACATGAAGAAAGTGACTTCCATGACTATAATTGTTATGAAACTCCATTTATCGTCATTTTTGGCATGACTTTCCTCACATCAAGTTTTGTGTACTTCCTAATCAAAGAGCGAAATAGTGGATCGAAACACTTGCAACAACTCACTGGTGTGGGTCCGCTGGTTTTCTGGATGTCAAACTTTCTCTGGGACTATATCAACTACCTGATTCCCTGTCTGCTCGTCATGCTTGTTCATTTTACATTCCAAGTGTTTTCAAGCGAAATTCTGAAGCACACCAATCTAGCAGACGTCCTTCTTGTGTATATGGCTTATGGACTGGCAACTCTTCCTCTGTCATACCTCGTGCACTTTTACTTCAAGGCTCCAGAGGCGGGTGTTGGCTGGTTGTTTGTTCTCATGATTGGGACAGGTTTGGTGTTTGTTTTTGTCTCTAGAAATACTAGAATGGCTGGTAAAGTGCTTCTACTGGCATTAGATTGTGGGAATATCCCAATTAGCTCAGTTGGTCAAAGATCGAATCTCCTCAGCGGAGGTTAAGATTTTTCTGTTATATTTGGAGCCGGGGGAACAGTGGGGTTGGAGAGCTCCAAAGGGTAATTCAGTCAGCTTCAAAAGAGCTGTGCAAATATGAAAAATAGGACCAGTTAAAACAAAAGCATGGTAACAGGTAATGTTAATTTTGTTCTTATCATGCAGTTTGTTGATACTCCAGTACTAGGATCATCTAACTGCTAAAGTTCAAATAAAAGAAGCCAAATTGTATAACTAAAGACTAATCAGGGTTTCTATTCGTGACAGCATAGCCAGTTTCATTATTATAGTCTAAGAATTTATAATGTAGTTTCTTTATCATAATTTTCTCTGCAAAGGATTTAATGAAAAAGATTATAGTAACCCAGATTATCTGTCTATTGTATTGTTTGCAGGTATTGTACCTCTGTGTTTAATCTGGTACACGATCTGTCTATTGTATTGTTTGCATATATCATACCTTGGTGTTTAATCGGGTATACGATCTGTCTATTGTATTGTTTGTATGTATCGTACCTCTGTGTTTAATCTGGTATACGATCTGTCTATTGTATTGTTTACAGGTATCATACCTCTGTGTTTAATCTGGTATACGATCTGTATATTGTATTGTTTATAGGTATTGTACCCCTGTGTTTAATCTGCTATAGGATCTGTCTATTGTATTGTGTTTAATCTGGTATACGATCTGTCTATTGTATTCACAGGTATCATGCCTCTGTTTAATCTGGTATAGGATCTGTCTATTGTATTATTTACAGGTATCATACCTCTGTTTAATCTGGTATACGATCTGTCTATTGTATTGTTTACAGGTATCGTACCTCTGTGTTTAATCTGATATACGATCTGTCTATTGTATTGTTTGCATGTATTGTACCTCTGTTTTTATCTGTCTATTTTATTGTTTAGAGGTATCGTACCTCTGTGTTTAATCTTATATACGATATGTCTATTCTATCGTTTACAGGTATCATACCTCTGTGTTTAATCTGGTATACGATCTGTCTATTTCATTGTTTGCAGGCATCGTACCAGTGTGTTTAATATTGTATATGATCTGTCTATTGTATTGTTTGCAGATATCATACCTCTGTGTTTAATCTGGTATATGATCTGTCTATTGTATTGTCTGCAAGTATCATATCTCTGTGTTTAATCTTATATATGTCTATTCTATCGTTTACAGGTATCATACCTCTGTGTTTAATCTGGTATACGATCTGTCTATTGTATTGTTTACAGGTATCGTACCTCTGTGTTTAATCTGGTATACGATCTGTATATTGTATTGTTTACAGGTATTGTACCCCTGTGTTTAATCTGCTATAGGATATGTCTGTTGTATTGTTTGCAGGTATCGTACTCCATTGTGTTTAATCTGGTATACGAAATGTATATTGTATTGTTTGCAGGTATCATACCTCTGTGTTTAATCTGGTATACGATCTGTCTATTGTATTGTTTACAGGTATCGTACCTCTGTTTAATCTGTCTATTGTATTGTTTACAGGATTGTAGCATTGTGTTTAATTTGGTATACGATCTGTCAATTGTATTGTTTACAGGTATCGTACGTCTCTGTTAAATCTGGTATACGATATGTCTATTGTATTGTTTACAGGTATCGTACCTCTGTGTTTAATCTGGTATACGATATGTCTATTGTATTGTTTACAGGTATCGTACCTTTGTTTAATCTGATATACGATCTGTCTATTGTATTATTTGCAGTTATCGTACCTCTGTTTAATCTGATATACAATCTGTCTATTGTATTGTTTACAGGTATCATACCTGTTTAATCTGATATACGATCTGTCTATTGTATTGTTTGCAGTTATCGTACCTCTGTTTAATCTGATATACAATCTGTCTATTGTATTGTTTACAGGTATCGTACCTTTGTTTAATCTGATATACGATCTGTCTATTGTATTGTTTGCAGCTATCGTACCTTTGTTTAATCTGATATACGATCTGTCTATTGTATTGTTTACAGGTATCGTACCTCTGTTTAATCTGATATACGATCTGTCTATTGTATTGTTTGCAGGTATCGTACCTCTGTGTTTAATGTGGTATACGAAAAGGAAGCACTTTGAACCGACTGCTGACATAATTGACAAGATCTGCTCTGTATGTTTGCCTCACTACTCCTATGCGAATGCATTACATTCTGTCTACAACGACTACCACTTCCTTCACCAAAGTAAGTACAGATAGACCCAGTGGGGGGGAAGAGGTGCTAGGGTGTCACTGATCTGTCAATCAGATTTCTGTCAATTACATATGTACACAGCGAGTTAGTGAATTATTCACACACATTCTACATGTGCAGTATTTGTTTTCTGCGTGTACAGCGAGTCAGTGAGTTATTCACATACATTCTACATGTGCAGTGTTTGTTTTCTGCGTGTACAGCGATTCAGTGAGTTATTCACACACATTCTACATGTGCAGTGTTTGTTTTCTGCATGTACAGTGAGTCAGTGAATTATTCACACACATTCTACATGTGCAGTGTTTGTTCTGCGTGCACAGTGAGTCAGTGAATTATTCACACATTCTATGCGTGCAGTATCTGTTCTGTGTGCACAGCGAGTCAGTGAGTTATTCACACACATTCTATACGTGCAGTATCTGTTCTGCATTGACAGCGAGTCAGTGAATTATTCATACACATTCTACACATGCAGTATCTGTTGTGCATTGACAGCGAATCAGTGAGTTATTCATACACATTCTACACGTGCAGTATCTGTTCTGCATGCACAGCGAGTTAGTGAATTATTCACACACATTCTACACGTGCAGTATCTGTTCTGCATTGACAGCGAGTCAGTGAGTTATTCACATACATTCTACACATGCAGTATCTGTTCTGCGCGCACAGCGAGTAAATGAATTATTCACATACATTCTACACGTGCAGTATTTGTTCTTGTTATTATGATAATAATAACCACTGAAAAGACAGTTTGCCTGGGTGTCATTAAAACAACATTGCTTGATCTTAACCCTCAATTTATTGTATCTGTTGTCTTTTAGAACACTACATCGGTTGGGAAGACAATTATGGTTATGGACTGAACGTAGTATTCATGTTTGTGCAGGGAGCCGTGTTTTTTGCTTTGACTTTGTGTGTGGAGTACAAGCTGCCTCATATTATCTGGAGTACCATCAGGAGAAAGGATAATTCGGACAATTATGTGGAAGAGGAAGACTTTCACAGTGATGGGAAAGACATCCAGGGTGATGGGGAAAATCCTCACAGTGATGATGAATACTTTAACAATGACAAGAAAGACTCTGACAGTGACAATAAAGACTCTGGCAATGACAAGAAAGACTCTGGCAATGACCAGATAGTCTCTGGCAATGACAAGAAAGATTTTGAGGATGATGATGATGATGATGATGAAGAGTCTAGCGATGAGGAGGACAGTGATGTTCTGGAAGAAAAACGCAGAATCACGACAACGCGGCTGTCTGAGCTCCAGAAGACTGACTCTTTCATCATAGTGAATCTGTTCAAGAAATTTGGAGAGTTTGTCGCTGTCGACCATATCAGCATTGGCATTCCAAGCGAGGAGTGTTTTGGTTTGTTGGGACAGGACGGAGCAGGCAAGACAACCATGGTTAAGATGCTTATAGGAGAGATCAAGTTATCAGGTGGTAATGCCTACGTGAAGGAAAATGATATAAGACGTAATATGCAAAAGGTACAGTAAGTTATGTCTACTGTAAATACCTGTGTTTGGTTTGTCACTAGCCATACATTCAGTCAAATCCATAATTATAGTAGTAAGTTATGTCTTCTGTAAATATCTATTTGATTTGTCACTAGCCATACATTATGTATTCTTTTCTTTATGGGATTTTTTAAATAAATTTTTTTATGATTATGGTTATATAATCGAAATAGAAGAAAACTATTGCATTGATTATAACTGTGTGGTGCATGCGTAACTAGTGTCACCGATTTTAATACTGCTTTTGTGTATTAGTACCGATGGGTGCCCTGATAAATAATTATCATTTTTTGGGGTAGTTGATTGATTGCAATTTGTTTTGTCCATGCAATAACGCTTTAAAAAAAATGCTTTTCAAGATAAGTATGTTTTGTATGATTGCTCAGTGTCGAGCAATGATACTGCTTTTTTAACTCTAATTGAGTGTAGGTGTAATTAAATTTATTACCTCAGTGCCCACTCATAATTGGGAAATATTTTTGATATTTTCTCATTGAGAAATATTATACATTAGTATAACAAGGCGTTTCATTGGATCGCTCTGGTCGTCATGACAAATAAGCTTGTCTGTACTAAATAGGACGTCATTATAATTTTGTAAAAGTGCAAATGATGTTATTAAAACTAGAAAAATTACAACGTAACATCATCCATAGCATTATAGGATGTCATTTTTTTCTAAACTTGCACATGTAGAAAGTTTAAAGAATAGAACGACTAACATTGTCTAGGGTAATAAACAGAATATCAAAGTTATTGTCATTTATTATCAAATTTATCTGCGAAATAAAGTGATGATAAATAGTAACTGTACTTCGCGTCACCGGAAGTGGAACAACGAAACACCAGCGTTTTACAGTTAAAAATAAGTGCAAAAAGGACAAACAACTGCTTTTCAAACCTTTTTTAACGTGTACATGATACACACAAGTATTTTACTTCATAACATTTTGGATTATATATAGATTCTACAGTAACAAAAATCGTAACTGACAAGTGCAAAAAAATCTGCTAAATAGGGTTTTTTTCCATTAAAAAATTAATATTCAGTATATCTTTTGTATAAAAATTTGGTCTTTCGTTTAATTTCCAAAACCGTTTTCGTTTTTGTTCTACAGTCCCTAGAAGAAAAGTTAATGTTAAAAACGATGGTGCCAATCTGATGTGACGCGAAGTATAGTTTAATATCCTCTATTTGTTGGTGACACCCCTTCAGGTTCATGAGAAGATGGGATATTGTCCAGAGTATAACGCTCTCATTGATGAGATGACTGGAAGGGAGACACTCATCATGTACTCCAGACTGAAGGGAGTGCCAGAGCACCGCGTTGAGGATCATGTCAACAATTTAATTGACATAATGGGATTTCAGACTCTTGCCGACACAACAGTATTTGAGTATAGGTGAATATTTTAATAATTTAATAAAAAATTATAACATAATTAAGTCTTGCTGACACAATAGTATTTGAGTATAGGTAACTATTTTAATAATTTAATAAAAAAATAGTAGATAATTGAGTTTTGCCGATACAATAGTATTTGAGTTTAGGTGACTATTTTAATAATTTAATAAAAAATTAGAAGATAATTGAGTTTTGCCAACACAATAGTATTTGAGTATAGGTAACTATTTTAATAATTTAATAAAAAATTAGTATATAATTGAGTTTTGCCAATACAGTAGTATTTGAATATAGGTTACTATTTTAATAATTTAATTAAAAATTAGTAGCTAATTGAGTTTTGGCAACACAATATTATTTGAGTATAGGTGACTATTTTAATAATTTAATTAAAAATTAGTTGATAATTGAGTTTTGCTGACACAACAGTAATTGAGTTTAGGTGACTATTCTAATGATTTAATAAAAAATTAGGAGATAATTGACTTTTGCCGACACAATAGTATTTGAGTATTTGTGACTATTTTAATAATTTAATTAAAAATTAGTAGATAATTGAGTTTTGCTGATACAGTAGTATTTGAATATAGGTGACTATTTTAATAATTTAATTAAATATTTGTAGATAATTGAGTTTTGATGACACAATAGTATTTGAGTATAGGTGACTATTATAATAATTTAATAAAAAATTAGGAGATACATTGTAATTGAGTTTTGTTGACACAGTAATATTTGAGTATAGGTGACTATTTTAATAAAAAAAATTAAGACATAATAGTCCTGCCGACACAGTAGTATTTGAGTATAGGTGACTATTTTAATAATTTAATTGACATAGGATATAATAGAGTCCTGCCGACACAGTAGTATTTGTGTATAGGTGACTATTTTAATAATTTAATTAAAAATTAGGACATAATAGTCCTGCTGACACAGTAGTATCAGCATATTGGTGACTATTTTAACAACTTATTTGACATTATGGGATAACAGTTTTGTCGAACACTAGTATCAGCATATAGGTGACTATTTTAACAACTTATTTGACATGGGATAACAGTTTTGTCGAACAGTAGTATCAGCATATAGGTGACTATTTTAACAACGTATTTGACATTATGGGATAACAGTTTTGTCGAACAGTAGTATCAGAATATAGGTGACTATTTTAACAACTTATTTGACATTATGGGATAACAGTTTTGTCGAACAGTAGTATCAGCATATAGGTGACTATTTTAACAACTTATTTGACATTATGGGATAACAGTTTTGTCGAACAGTAGTATCAGCATATAGG